>MVGT01002141.1:10175-41996 GCA_002174775.1 Macleaya cordata
AAAGAACGAGAAACAAACAAACCACACACAACACAAGATTTACGTGGTTCGGCAAGATTGCCTACATCCACGGGCGATGATGATCCTTTCCACTATATGAAAATAACGAAGAAACAGTTACAAGACACTCACCTTTAATGGCAGCCCTCGCTCCACAAGAGAAAACCTCACAACCCCTTACAAGAGAAACCTCAATGTTGTCAAGACCTAACTCACAACCCTCTCTCAATGGTTGAATGCCATATGGCAGCCCTAAAGGGCTGCCGGCCCTTCTTCTCTCTTGCTCTCAGACTCACAACCCTTTCAAGAGATCTCACACTCTCAATGTTGTTTTCTGAATTACTTTAAGCGAATGCCCTACTCTCATATTTATAGCCTCCAATAGGTATCCCAATCCTAGAAGGAAAGGGAAATCCTAAACTAAATATGAAAAGGAAACCCACCTAAAATAGCAGGTCCCTCATACAAGATAAAGAAGTTTCTAAAATCTAGTGGGACTCTAAATAAGAGTCCTTCTAAATATCGACAAACTAACAATTCTCCACCTTTGACGACATTCTGCCAAATGGCTCCTCTACTGTTCTTCTCTTCATGTACATCATTGCCACCTCATTGCGCCTTATGACGCCTCCACCTGTAAGATATTTGATCAAGTTCGAACTTAATCAATGGTACCACATTTGTCAGTATATCTGCAGGATTCTTCTTTATGTAATTCTTCAATCCAGAAAATCCTCCACCGTCTATAGTATCCCACACTAGATAATAACGAACATTAATATGCTTCGACCTCTCAACACCCAAATCTCCAGTCAAGCCCTTAAGCCAAATGGCTTCTCTCATGGCCTCTATTATAGTGATCAATTCTGCCTCCATTGTTTATTAGACAGTAATTGACTGTAATATTGACCTCCAACTTACCGGACCTCGTGCCAATGTAAAAGCATATCCTTTAGTAGATCTCGATTGATCCACATCACCTGCATTGTCCGCATCTACGTAGCCTCAAACATGTGATCCTAGACCATCATCATGTTGGTACACCCCTCCTACATCAACAGTACCCTGTAGATACCCACACCTCACTTCCTGTCGATGTTGTTCTCTCAAATTCGCAAAATAATTAACAACACGAACTGCCTGTGAAATGTCAACTTGAGTGCACATTACCACATGGACCAAGCTACCAATTGCACTCCACTCCTCCATATCAAACTCCATACTCCAACGAGATCTGACCGTGTCAACCTCCACCATGCTCGTAGCAGTATCAAGCATGTCTTTAGCGTATAGCAGTAAGATAATCAAGGAACCACCTAGTAGCCTTTTGAAATACACATAGTTATCACAAAAACTGTATGTAAACTCCCGATCCTCAATCACTGTGCCAAACCTCTTGTCTTAGTGACTTCTTCAATTTATACAAGAACTCCTTTGATCTGAACACATGAATCATCTTCCCTGCAACAACAACATAACTTTCGGGCTGCGACATTTTAATGTCTTCCTCCACAACACCCTTCAAGAACGCTATAAAGACTTTGAGTTGTACAGACTCTAAGTCCATGGATCCCACTTTAGCCAACAAGGCACGGTTAGAAGTGTGCTTCATTGGAGAGTAAACTTCATACACACCTTCCCTTTGTGCATCGCCCTTGACTAACAATTGCGTCTCATACCGTGTGTCAATTGTGCTTGGAGTTGTATCTTTCTTAGTGAACACCCATTTGCACCTACCTGCATTGCTTCCCTTAGGTAGCTTCACAAGCACCTAAGACATGTAAAGAGACTTCATCTATTCACCCATCACTGCTCTCAACTTATCTTCATAAGTCCACAATGCATAGATTACGACCTCTTCATAGCCATACCAAACCGATGCTCTAATGGTTTTCCTCTTCCTTTCACTAACAAAGTACTTTCACTTCCTGTTGTTGCCGAGATCCCCTTATAGGAACCTCTTCCTCATCTACATCTTCTGACGTAGAATCCTGTGTGAAGTATAACCTCCACCTGCCCAGAATCACCAACACCCTTCTCTACCCGAGTCGAACTCTGTTTGCTAGGATAATGCAAAACAGACTCCACATATGTAACCTCCTTGCTGAACACAAACTTGTGGCTCTTTGGACACCACAATTCGTCACATTTGACTCCATCCTCAAAGCCCATAACCATTTTCTTCTAAAATGGGTCTAGCGCACTTTTCCTAACATGGAAATAAGCAAAACCCCGCATATAATAATGGAATCATAACCAGCAAAATTACATAAACATGCCTCAAAATATGTCCCCAACTCGATGGCTGTCGATGGTGATCTGTAGATGAGATAGCATGCCGATTTAACTTCATCAGCCCGATATTGTTTACTCAACATGCACAATGCTATCTTCATAACGGTCCGGTTCATCCTTCTCGTTATCTCTTTCTTTAGAGATGCTTCTCTCACCGTGAAGTGCCTCACTATGCCTTCAATCTGACAATACTCCTTTATGGGAACATTCATAAATTTTCCCCTAATGATGACCCTAAGTACATACTCATTCCCCTTCACAAACAAGCATACAACCTGAATGTCATCTATTGCATCACCTAAACTCATCTAAAGAGATAGTTTCTTTGATGCCAATAGACCTTGAATCGATGATTCAAATAATTTTGGGAAAGAGAACACAACAGTAACATAGCATGATCTTCATTACGCACTACTTTACCCACATTTAATAATTCACAAATAACCTTATTAATATGGTAAAACATAGTCGTACCTTCTTTGAACCAAAAACAATACAATTGTTTCTTTCGAAACAACCTACTTGTGAGACTTCGTCATGTAAGTTCTGCAACTTCTTCCACAATCATCATCCTTCACATATGTTGATTTCCCCTTCAAGGCCTTATGCTTAACCTTATTGGATCAGCGAATCCTTCACGGACTTGCACAGTCTAAAATCTGTCTTCCCGTCGATCTTCTACACATCGAACCTCGTGTTCGAAAAACCCTTGCAAATCTTGATCTCATCTCTCAACACGATCGAATAACTCAAAACTCAGATCCTCGTTTGTCGAACAACAAACTCCACGGTTCCTTGGTTGAACCTGTCAATCTGATTCCTTAACCAAAGCTCTAATACCAGTTTGTTAGGAATTTCGGAGAAATCGATTCAATCGCATATGCACAATCTACGAGATGAATCAAATATGCAAAACAAGAACGAAAGAACGAGAAACAAACAAACCACACACAACACAAGATTTACGTGGTTCGGCAAGATTGCCTACATCCACGGGCGATGATGATCCTTTCCACTATATGAAAATAACGAAGAAACAGTTACAAGACACTCACCTTTAATGGCAGCCCTCGTTCCACAAGAGAAAACCTCACAACCCCTTACAAGAGAAACCTCAATGTTGTCAAGACCTAACTCACAACCCTCTCTCAATGGTTGAACGCCATATGGCAGCCCTAAAGGGCTGCCGGCCCTTCTTCTCTCTTGCTCTCAGACTCACAACCCTTTCAAGAGATCTCATACTCTCAATGTTATTTTCTGAATTACTTTAAGCTAATGCCCTACTCTCATATTTATAGCCTCCAATAGGTATCCCAATCCTAGAAGGAAAGGGAAATCCTAAACTAAATATGAAAAGGAAACCCACCTATAATAGCAGGTCCCTCAAATACAAGATAAAGAAGTTTCTAAAATCTAGTGGGACTCTAAATAAGAGTCCTTCTAAATATCGACAAACTAACACGTTTTAAAGGCTCCCCCATAATCGGCAGGCCTTGGCAAAACTCACCCCTAAATTTGGCTTCATTGTTAATGGTACCCCCAATCCTATTGGCACCCCCTCGATCATTATGGTCAAACATTCCTTCTAAACGCAATAGTTTTTGTTGTTTTTGTGTTTTTTCTAGTTTGTGGCTCAACAGTTAGAGAGAGGAGAGGTAAAGAAGAAGAAGGAGGGGGAAGAGGAGAAGAAGAAGATGATGATGACCTTAATTAGAAGACGCAGGAGATCGCTTTAAAACCCAAATTTTTCGATTTACATTCATTGTTTTTGGCATTTTTTATGCATGGTTCGAGTTAAACTTATTGGTTTAGATACAAGATGCCGATTTAGGTATAAGATTTCGCCATGTGCTTGCCGTTTAGCAAGAAACTAGTTAGTCAATGAGGTCAGGCCAAGATCTTAATCGGCAATTGTTGCTGTTTCTAGCAACAAAAATCGGCACCTAACTACTGATTTCAAAAACTTAAAATGGCATCTGACTATCGATTTGTGTTTTAGTTATTTTATTAGAAAAATTCGACTTGGTAAATCCTCGTTGGTGTGTCTAGATTTTCGGCATTGTGCTGCCTTTTTCATTAAGAAAAGCAGACTTCCAGTACCAATTCTTAGTTCGAGTACGATTGGGATCATTGATGCCCATCGACATAGGCAATGATGAACCATGTAAATCTATGTTATTTGTTTTTCGTTTTCATTTTTGCATCAGATTTGTGGCTTTGTGCACTACAAATTAGTATCAGAGACAGATTGCTTTGGCCGAGTAACTTAGGATTCATTATAGAGATCATATTGTGGTTCTGGTAGTAGTGGTGGTGACATGGCGTATTGAGGTGGCAATGAAGAAGAAAAGAAAATAAAAATAAAAAAACTAACAAAACTAAATATTTTTTGCTTCAAATAAAAATAGCTTTTTAACTTCTAGTGTATCCTTTCATGTTTTTATATAAGGCGAAAAGCAACTTCGCCAAACACCCTCTCCCACCCAAATTTTTTTTTTTTTTACTTTTAGAGAAATGAGGTATAATGTCTAAATTAGTATATATATAATTCAATTTATAACATTCATGGGTGATGGCCCTAGATAGAAATTTGATTATAACTCCCCACACTCCCACACTCCCACCCCAAATTTAGCCATTAATTTATGTGATTAGTAAGTTTTAACTAAATAAAGGGTGATATAATAAGCAGGGAGGTGTGGTAAGTACGAAGTCCCACATTGGTACATTGATTGTTTTTGGTGCCAACCTGACTATAAGTAATAATAATATATATAGATTGGCATTGCTAAAAAGTGTATTTGATTTTGCGGGTCTTCTAAGTTGTCAAGGTTATTTCTAACCGAAGCAATTGACCGGACCACCTGATTTAACACGTACTCTTCTCTTTTCTCTTCTTCTTTAAATATTTAATTGACGATTATACCCCTTTTCTCCATCTTAGATCTATATGTTGTTGTGAGGAATTACAATAATACCCTCCTAAAAAATAATGTTTAATGAAAACTATTATTACTCAATTTCAAACTGATCATAGATACAAGTTTTAAAATTTCCTCATTCAAAAATCATAACCAATAATTAAGGGGGTTCAATTACAAATACAAACAAAAATGTAAGAGATAAAAGAATATTTTAACAACTGTTAACGATGCAGCAATTAAAATCTCTAGCTAGAGGATCAATTCGATCGACGATAGTAGTATGCAAAAATTTGTAATTTTTAATTAGCGTAGTCCTGCAGAAATAAATCGAGAGCCATGAACGACGCAGAAATTAATTTAAGGGATAGTGGTAAATTTATGTACCCAAAAAAATGTCCAAGATATCCTGGCCTCTGTAAGGGTAAAATTGTAATTAGCAACTGCTCATAAATGCCAAGTTGAAGTAGAGGACTATATATCCCATGTATTGTTTTATTCATTCAGTTATGGTTCACAGGTCACACTCACAATCAAACAAGGCCTACTTTCGTAATTTCTTAAAAAAGCAGTTTCTTTTCTTTACTTTTCTTTTCTTTTTCTTTTTTTTTTTTTGTAAAAATAAGAACAAATTAAAGAGGCAAAAAATAGCTAGAAAAAAAAAACCCTTCAACCGGGTCCAAAATATCTACCCTATTACAAAGAAAATATATACATCAACAAACATTAGCTAGGCAAAACGTTACTTATCCATCACATGCTCCCTCTCATTATCTATATAAACAAACCCATACAGATGTTGTCCAAGCTAGAGATAATCAAAGATTACAGATAGATAGATAACTAGAGAGAGAAAGTGAGGAGAGAGAGAGAAGTGAGAGCTATTATTCTTCAATGGCTTCTAAACTAATCTCTTCTTCTTTCTTTCTTCTTCTTCTTCTTAGTTCAGTAGTAACAGTCTTGGGTGATCAGTTGGAACCAAATAGACTTGGAGGAAAGATTAAGGCTCAACAATTAGCTGATCGTGTCATTCGACTTCCAGGTCAGCCTCATGTGAAATTTAGACAATATGCTGGGTATGTTACGGTTGACGAAAGTCATGGAAAGGCTTTGTTTTATTGGTTTTTTGAAGCAACAGAAAATCCTAAAGACAAACCTCTCCTTCTTTGGCTCAATGGAGGTAATTTAATTTAAATTTACGCCAATTTTTTTTTTTAATTAATCGTAGTAATTTAATTTACAATGGCTTAATTAATTAATTAATTGGTCTTCATTCTCTAAAATCTTTAATTAGTTTGAAATTTTGATTATCTTTAATTGTATTATTAATGGAGGTATTTAATTACTTATATTTAAGTCTTTTTTTTTATAGTTTAATAATGTTTTAAAGGCTTAATTGGGTTCAATTTCTCTCTAGAAGCTTTAATTTATTCTACGAAAAGTTGAATCTTTTAGTTGAAATCAACTTTCTATGAAATTTTGAATCTAATAGTTATATTAAAGCTTTTTATTTGCTTAGTTTTTGTTGAAGATCGATTTGTTTTTTCAAGTGATATATAGAGCGACAGATAATTGATTCTAATATATATTCTTTGAATTTTCAAAACAATTAATTAAGGAATATTCATGTACAGTACGTACTACTACAGAATCTACTTTTAACAACGGTTTTTAACCGTTGTTCAACAAGAAATTAACTACATTTCATCTTCCAAATTAACCATCATTAAAAGTTGTCGTACGTAACATCATCAGCACCATCACCGACAATATCCAAGAGAGGATAAATTACATTATTTCATTGTAATAAACGTATATGAAATTCGATAATTACAAAGTGCCGTCGTAATTGCCATTTATATATCTCGCTATTTTTTTTATGGATCGGTCGACCGTCGTAGTTGTTATTGTTAGGTTGTGATTGTTGTTTGTTTCACTATTTATCTAAATTATTAAGTTGTTTTATCTAAATAATATTTTGTTTTATTTGAATACTAGTATATATAAAAGCCAAATTACTTTAATTTTGATACTAATTAAATTAAAGGACCACATGGTAATAATGATGATTTTTCTATAATTTTAGAGAGGCTAGGAGAATATTTTTTGGGTTCAATTTTGTTTTTTTCATTTATATGCATATGATGGTCTAAGTATCTTATCTTGTTTATAAGCTGTCACTCTCCTATTAATATTCTTATTAATATTCTTATTATTATTTCTTTGACCATAAAATGGTCCTTTTTTTCGGTGCACTTAATACTTAGATATTTTTATGTTAGATCAAAGTTTGCTCTGGACTTATCAAAAAGTGCCACGTGGCATTAACACAGTTAACATTATGAGTCTTTGACTTAGCTTTGAATAGAAATCTTCAACTTGATTGATGATTTCGAACTGTCCTGTTTTAGTATGTCTTTTCTATAAGCCTTCATTGGAGTTGGACAGCCTGTGGATATTCTGTGAAAACACTGTAGAGGTCGCAATGAAGTCTACATCAAGAGGAAACTATTTAAAGCCAACGGCTATAAATTATCAATTTAAGTTAATTATTTGAGAAAGTTAGGAATTTTAAGAGCTATTAAGACATACCCTTTCTTTTTTATGATTATTTCTATACAAGTTGGGACCAAAGATTCTAAATGGAGATGATGCAAATAGTAATTTGATGATGTTCTTCTAACTATGCATGTAGATCATCTTGTTCGACAGTCAATCTATTCTAAAACTGATTACTTCATCAACTGGTTTAGTGAAGATTATTTATATGGTGAGAAGATTATCACAGAAAATTATGGCCCGTTTGGTTCGTGATCCAAAAACTTGTTTTTAAAAACTAATTTACACCTATAATAATGTACATCTTGTACTACATCCAAAACTGTTTTAGGATTTACAATAAAATCATGTAGGATTTTGTAAAACAAAAAAATGTTGTTTTATGTGTTTTCAATGAAATCATATAGAATTTTATGGTAAAGTGAAAATACAATTTTAGATGTGATACAATATATAGTTTAGTTCAAGTGTAAATTAGTTTTTGAAAACAAATTTTTGGATCACGAACCAAACGGGCCTCTCCATTTGGAGGCACACAAGCCATTATAAAAACAATATACACTTGGACAGTATACATGTCTCTTACCTTGGTCAAATGTTGTTGATATCAACAAATTAAGAAAATGTCACGAAGTCATATATGTTTGGGAGATATACTAATTTAGACACGGTCAATGTGGAGCCCCATATGAAAATGATCTTATGTTAGGGAAAGTTCAGCGTGCAGAACCCCTAAATCCCATGCATCCCTTAGCATAGGATCCGTTGGTTTAGATGATAATTGCTAGTGGGAAATGGAGAGAGAACCCCTAAATCCGAAATCAACGTTAATGGTCAGACCATGCATCTCCTCGATGATAAACCCATCGTTCCACCCCAACAGACCATCAATTAACCTTGGCGATCTTTATTCAATCGGGCGAAAGTCTATCTAGCTATCGCTCCCTTAAGGATTTCTCAAGGGCGGAATTTCAGTCAGATCTAACGGTGTAGGGATCCCACTAGAGACCAAATAATCCTCACAAATGGGATTTAGGGATTCCACTGAGCTTGCCGTTAGTTAGGTTATTAGTGGATCAAATTAACCCCTTTAAAGTGACGCAAGAAGCGGTGATGGTCTGTGGCACGAAAATTGAGGCGGCAAGAAAGGACTTTTCAAGTACGAGTTAAACAGACATAAAAGTAGTAACTAATCAATCAGTCAAATCACATCAGAATGAATAGTCATAAGAGTCAAAGATCCAGTACTAGTCAACCAGAATATTTGGGAATTTGGCCTAATTTTAAAATAAAATAAAATCCACACGAGTGGAGAATAAGAATAAAGGAATGAAAAAAAAAAAAAAAGTTATTGCATGAATCCTGATTTAGTGGATCGTGATCTACTGTATTAAATAGTGTTGCATGTTCTTAATACCGTTTGATCTTCAGCCAATCCAATTAAATGCTAGATTTTTATTGAAAGATCCAATGTTAAGTTTACTGTTTGACCTCCCCAAGAAGACGACTTCAAATTTAATTGATAATTAAATTAGGATTAAACCCATCTTTCAATTTTTTGAATTATTATTATTATTATTATTATTATTATTATTATTATTATTATTATTATTATTATTATTATTATTATTATTATTATTATTTGGCTGATTTTCGATCGTCGGAATGTAGACGTTGATCGACTATCTTGCCATGATCAATTAATTTTATGGTAGGGACTATATATTTTTGTGGAGGTATATAATGTATAATATCAAGAAATTAGTATGAAATTTGGCTTCTTTTTTTTTTTCTATTTAGGACCAGGATGTTCATCAATTGGATATGGAGAGGCAGAGGAATTAGGGCCTTTCCTAACACAAAAGGGTATTCCTGAGCTCAAATTCAATGAGTATGCATGGAACAAAGGCAAGTTTAAGGATTTCCTAATTTTCCTTTTTCTGTTTGTTTTTTTCATGAAATTTATTTTCTTTTTGTTTTATACTCAAGAATTTTTTTGTATTTGTTTTCTATTTGTAATCCGGAACATGAGGTTTGGTTTGAGGGATGGCTAAAAAGCCCATAGATTCAGGCTTGACCTAATTATTTTGGGCCTAAACTCAGCCTGGCCCAAAGATTTAACCCTTAAAACTAAATGTAGTTTTGGAAAAAAGATAGAAACCTGTAGGTTTGAGCACAACTAACAAGCACAGACAATTCTCTAAGAAAAAAAATGTTTGTGTTGTGTTCCTGTTCATGTCGTGTCTGTGTTCTATTTTCGTATCCGTATTGCCTAGAGCACAACCCAATCTTCTTCTGGGCTGAAACAGGCTATCCTAAGATTTGAATGGTTGTGCTTAGACTAGACCTGGCAATGGGTAACCCGACCCGCCAAACTCGACCCTAACTCGACCCGCCAACTAAACGAATCGAGTTAGGGTTGACATTTTTGGACCTGCGGGTCAGTAGGGTCAACCCGCCCAACCCGCGGATGACTCGCCAACCCGTAAATTATATTTTTTAAAAAAAAAATAAAACTTTAGTTTCAGTTTTTATAAGTAATTTTTAATTTTTAAGTTTTAGTTAGTAATTTAATCTTTTAACTAATAAATTTGACAAATTTTAATTTATCTAATGAGTTTTAAGTTTAAAATAATAATTAATGAGTAATAAATGGTCTTTAAATTTTTTAAATTTTAGTTAGAGTTAACCCGCCAACCCGTTAGGGTCAACCCGCCTAGGGTTAGGGTTTGAAAAACTGACTCGTTTATTAAACGAGTCAGGATTAGGGTTGAGCAATCTTGACCCGTTAACCCGCCAACCCGACTAGGGTCAAACCCTAACCCGTTGCCAGGTCTAGCTTAGACCAAGGGTTATGGAGCTCCATCAAAACCCCAGTTTGATCATTACCGGGCTTAGCACGGCCCAGCCCAGCCCAATGCAGTCTATTTTGTTGTAGGAAGAAAATCTCTTCCATTTGCTGCAAAAGATTTATTTTAAAAAATTAGGTGAATATTAATATGGGGTTTGAATAGCCTTACGATTACTTAGCATCACATTTGTTATTTGAATTTGAAATTTTCAGTTTTTTTTTTTTTGGTTGATGTTATTAACTATTTATTTTTTTCAGAGGCCAATTTGTTATTTCTGGAATCTCCTGTTGGTGTTGGGTTTTCTTATACAAATACGAGCGAAGACATCAAAAACCTAGGCGATACCGTAGCTGGTAATTATCCAATTAAATAAATCAGTGAAATTTATACTCATTTTTTTACAAAAAAATTCTTGTTTGATCATGTATATATACTTATTTATAACCATTATAATTTTTTTGTACATTTTAGCAAAGGATTCATACACATTTCTCGTCAATTGGTTTGAAAGGTTCCCACACTATAAGTCCCGTGACTTTTACATCTCCGGCGAGAGCTACGCAGGTAAAAATAAACATTGGTTTTCCTTCAACTTTTGTCTACGAACACAAGTAAAAAAGAAAAAGGAAAAAAAAAAAATTGTATTTTTTTCGTTTGTATGCCTATATATATATATATACAAATGCATTTTGTGTGTCAATGTACATAAAATAAAGAATCATTGATATTTCAAATAATTTAAGTTGATTTTACATACACTTATATAATTAGTTGTATTCATTTTTTTTAGGGCACTATGTCCCTCAGTTAGCTGAGAGGATCTTTGACGCCAATAAAAAAGCTTCAAAAAAGAGTTACATAAATCTTAAGGGTTTCATGGTAAGTTCATTTCTCCAAACTTTATATTTTTTTGCTATATAATTTTGGTAATTTTGTTCATATATATATATATACACCATGCATTAATAATAAATAAAATTCTTTAATTTACAGATCGGTAACGCGTTATTAGACGACGAAACAGATCAGAAGGGAATGATCGATTATGCTTGGGATCATGCGGTGATTTCTGACCGTTTGTACCACAATATTACGAAGACATGCAACTTCAGCGCGCCACCACCTACGAAGAAGGAATGTGACGCTCTGCTCGACAAATATTTTGATGTTTACGACATCATCGACATGTACAGTTTATACGCTCCCATATGTGTTAACGGTACAAGTACCACTACTAGACGTCGCAGAAAAATCGAAGGCACGGCTCCTCAGATTTTTTCTAAATTTGTAAGGGACTTCACCTTTAGGAGCTCGATCAATTAGGTTATTTATTTTTCATTTCTTGGATGAGGATCCCTTTACATGATTTTGTTTAAACAATTTTATTGCCCTAAAAAAATACATCATTTTAAAACTTCTAACGTTTTTTTATAATAAAAAAATTATAAAACTGTTTACCTCATAAAAAATAAAAAAAAAGAAGTTGGTTGAAATTTTACTGGTATTGAATCATTAATTTTATCGTTAAAATTTTAAATAATTTTTTTATAGGTCAAAAAATTTAGAACGATGTGATATTTTTAGGGTGATCTACATAGTGACACTAGATCATCCACTGTTCACACACACACCAAAAAATCATTTTTATGTAGGATTAATAAGTAGGTGGAAGTAGAGTGTAAGAATAAGGATGTAACCGGTTCCCCAACCATTATTTATTTATTTATTTATTTATTTATGTTTTTTTTAATTAAAGCTGAATGTTAACCGGGTTTACAGGACGGGTGGCATAGAAAGCCGGCGGGTTATGACCCATGTGTGTCATCTTACTCCGAGGTTTACTTCAATCGACCCGATGTTCAGAAAGCCCTTCATGCTAATGTCACCAAAATTCATTATCCATGGACTCACTGCAGGTAATTAACTTACCTTTTAACTCAGTCCAACTCGGTAGCCATCGACTCAATGAGTCAACTCAGTGACTCGTTTATTTGCTACGATGGCTAAAGAATTTACAAGCATTTTTTTTCTCATTTTGCCAAAAATTTACAAATAAAAATATTGAGTAAACTTTGTTAAAGTTTTTTTTTTCGGAATCTAATATTGTAAGCACATAAATTTTTTTAATATTTTTATTTACACTTGAAAAATATATGGAGCTCGTTATTTAAACAAAAGTGATAAAATAAAAATAAATAACATAGATCTTTTAATTTTATGATGAAAACAACAGTGATAACATTACGTTTTGGAGTGATGCACCAGCCTCTATCCTTCCTATCATAAAAAAACTCGTACAAGGAGGACTCAGAATTTGGGTGTATAGGTAAATTATATTTAATTTTTTTTTTTCAACAAATTAATAATTTTATTTAAGATTTATTACTATATTATTCAAATTAATATTATTATTATTATTATTAATTGATTATTTCAGTGGAGATGTGGATGGGAGAATCCCGGTTACATCCACAAGATACACATTGAATAAACTCGGATTAAAGACTAAAGAAGACTGGACACCCTGGTACAACCATCATGAGGTAACCCTTAATCATTAATTAACTTTTTAATTTACCTCACTCTCTTACTAGTGCAAGTGCATTTTTTTTTTCCTTTTTCCCCTTACTAGTGAATGTTAATTACATTTATATAAGAGGTAGATCCTTATGCGTCGTTATTCATATATCACCTTTTTACATTGGCTCGGCCTAAATGAAAATAATCTGAGCTAGGGCTGATTTTGAGGATGTTCTCTTGATCAAATCATTCTTACAAAAAATAAGTTTATTCTAAAATTTGTAACTTTATCATCTAATGATTGAAAATGAACGGGTAGTTGAATCATTCATTTTATCGTTAATTACAATTAATAGATGGGATTAAAAATTTTAGAATGATTTAATTTTAGTGAGGATAGTCTACATGGTAGGAGAATTAACATTCTAACCCAAAATTAGACTTTAAATGATCTCCACGTGAGTCCTACAAATAATTGTGAACTTGTTGTATTTATAAGAGTGTACGAGGATTTTGCCTCTTCATGTACTAGTACAAATCTTTACTATTGTAATGTGAGTGGGATTGTAACATGGTTTCACCTTGGTTAAAAATTTACTGATGTGAGCCGGTTGGCTAAATTTTACATAATTGTCTTATTACTTATGTTTTTTTTGTTTTATATATAATAATTGACACATTGAGTTTTTATAACCCTCCTCCTGCATAACACTCACTTGCATAACACTCACTTTTTATGTACAAAATTATATACTTCCCTGAAAGAATAAATAGAATCTAAAATATATAGAAATAAAGAATCATATGATATATTTGTTTAATATAGTTGTTTAACTTTTCAAATTTTGCATCTTAACATTCTATTAATTTTATCTATCACGAGCCTAATGGCACGCGCGATGCACGTGCATAACGCATCAAGTAATATTTTATAATTTTATATATACAACAAAAATGTAAAACTTAATTAAATACTTTTTTGTGAAGGAATTAAATGCCAATTTTTGCACAAACAAAGATTCTTTCATTTTATTGCATGTATAGTTGCCAACATATGTAAAACTCTAGTTTATATGATACAACATGGATACAAACAAAAGTAACTTCAGTCTCATAAATATCTAAACTAAAAGTAAATATTATAATCATTCTGCAAGACGACTTAAATGGAACGGTACTGAAAGCTCAAAAAAATATACAAACATTTATGTGATACTCATAAAAATAAAACACGTTTCAAAAAATACAATTAAATGGGCCCCAATAATAAAAAAAATATAATCATACAAAAATAAAGTATTAATAAATACAACGTATTATCAGAACTAATACAATAAAAAAGAAATCCAAAACCTAACAATAAAGAGAAAGAAACCTTAAATCTTCATTTCACCCCTAATAGGTTAGTGCTAGTTTAAATCAAAGAAAAGAACATAGATGGTTTTCATCTATAGTTTTTCCTTCTACAACATATTCTCTTCTCCTTATCAATTAAAATAATACCAAAATTAAATTTGGTGAATTAGTTAAATCGAAGGAATGAGAAAAAAAGTAAGAAAATAAATAAAATAAATAGAAATCTAAAATCTTTTTACCAACAACCCTCCTCCATTTTAATCAAAGAGATCCCATTATAAAAAAGAAAAAAAAATGGAGACAAACACAGTAACCTTCCTCTTCTAATTAAAAATAAAATCAAATATTGTAATTAAGCATTATGCAAGAACACTTAAATTTGAATCATGGTCGATGCCCTTAAGAAAAAAAATATTAGAATTTACATGAATTTTACAAAAACCAAACTTATATGAAAGTTATAGAAAAAATAACTTACTTATAAAAATATGAAAATATCGATTGCAAAAATACATAAAAGGTAATATCTTCTTCTTCTTCAATGGACAATCTCTGTCTTTTTCTTCTAAAAGGATGGATGAATATTTGAAAGGAAAAAAAATCGTGCATAAAAGATGGTTGTGGGAGTGTTGGTTTTTATAGGTGGTTTGTTACATTGATAGTTAGAAAACTAATTATCAGGAGTGAAAAGTGGTGGGAATGTGATAGAGATAGAGAAAGAGTACGGTTAAAAAAATCTAATTGTTGAGAGAGAATTTAAAAAAAAATTGAGGAAAAAAATAAGAATAAAAATTTGAGAGAGATATTTTAGGGAGAGTTTTAAGGTAGATATAGTGTCAAAACTACCCATATTATTTTAAGATCATACCATGTTTTAAACTAACTTCAAGGCTAAAATAAGTAATGTTTTAAGGAGGCCAGGCCATCCAACGAAATAACTACCTAGAAGGAATTTTTTTTCAGAAATACTTAAGGGACCGGGCCCTCAATCTGTATAAAAAAACAGATGGATGTACCGGTCCCTATAGCATTTCTCATTTTTTTTTGGGGGGGGGAGAACCTGGATGGGGTATTCCCTTTATATAATAGTATAGATATGAGACTCTAAATACCACTAATAATTATTAATTAATTAATTAATAATTGATCCAAAAATCAGTAAAAAAAATAAATTCAGCATGTGAGTTAGCACGGGCAACACATTCTTGTAATATTAATATGATTATTGTCATTAGTTTACTATAATTCTTATACTGTAATAAATTATTTATAACGCATTTATTTTAATTTGTGAATTTCATATATAGGTTGGTGGGTGGACGATAATTTATGACGGGCTGACATTTGTCACTGTAAGAGGCGCTGGTCACCAGGTTCCGACTTTCAAACCAGAGCAAGCACTCCAATTGATTAAGCATTATCTGGCAAATCAGAAACTGCCATCAGCTCCATTTTAGTATTAAATTAAACTACAATAATCATTTTTTTCCTAATTTAATCCAATTTCCCTAGTCTAAAAATAATATCAATTGGAATCAAATTCCTTTTTATGTAAAACAAAAAAAAATCCTAATTATGCATTATGACAAAATATATTAATTGTAGTCAAGTCATTTCTGTTATTTTTTTTTTTTGAGAAAAAAGGTAAAATAAGATTGATAAAGAAAACATGATACAAGGAAGTCAAATTGGGAGATTACAAAGCAATCAAACTCTCCCAGTAAATCAAGTCCTCAAATTTATAGCCTTGAGAAATAGTATCCCTAACCTAGGAAGTACGGACACGGATACGACACGCTACGGACACGACGATACGCCAAATCTTAAAAATGTAGGACACGGATATGACAATGATATACAATTAAATAATATATATTTATATTAAAAATTTATTTAATAGATGAAAGTTTTCAAAGAACTTTAAAAAATCCCTTGCATAAAGGGGTTTCGACAATAATGAAAGACAAAGAAACATAAAAAACATGTGTGTACCACGTTTTGTTTCATTTTTTGAACATATTTACAAAAAAATCCAACAAAACATGTATTTAAAGTGTCCACCGTGTGTCCATGTGTCTGTGTGTCCGACATAGACACAGAAGTGCCCGACACGGACTCGGAAGTGTCTGTGCTTCATAGTTCATAATCGTTAGACATGTTAGTCTTGATTCATTAGTTTACACGAGGACACAGATACAACACACCACGGACATGACGACACGTCAAATCTTAAAAATGTAGGACACGGACACGACAATGATATATAATTAAATAATATATATTTATATTAAAAATTTATTCAATAGATGAAAGTCTTCAAATAACTCTAGAAAATTCCTTGCATAAATGGGTTTCGACAATAATGAAAGACAGAGAAACACAAAAAATATGTGTGTGCCACGTTTTGTTTCATTTTTTGAACATATTTACAAAAAAATCTCACAAAATATGTATTTAAAGTGTCAACCGTATGTCCGTGTGTCCGTGTGTCCAAATGTCGGATACATATCCGACACAGATACGCAATCCCAAATAAAATGTCCGTACTTCATAGTTCTTAACAGTTGAAATGTTAGTCTTGATTCATTAGTTTACTAAGTAACAACCACAAGCTAGATTTGATTTGGGCACACCGTTTCATATGTGAGATATCATGGGTTCCAAACATTCGTGACTGTAAGAGGGGCGGGTCACAAATGTTAACACATATCGGGTCGTACAAGTTGCTTATGTCAAGGTTACTCTAAGTTCCTACCAAAAAAAGAAGTTACTCCAAGCAAAGTAAAATTCGCCGAGGGCATTTTCACATTCCTCTAATAAGGGTGTCGGATCACTGAAGTGGTTTGGGTTCCGTCCTCCAAACCAGAGGAGGCACTTCAGTTGATTAAATATTTCTTGGCCGATAAGAAGCTTCATTCCATCGGATCCATTGTATTAATCAATTATTTTTTGGGAAATTGTCCAAAAATTCAATTTGGGTTTATTTGAGTCCATTTAGTCCACCAAAAATAATATGAGTTTATTTAGTCCAAAAATAAAGTTTGGATAGATCTATCATTTTAACTAATTCAAAGTTATCATTCACTATAGGTGCATGTACTACCAACTAACTACTTTATTTTATTTTTTCACAAAAATTGGCATAACTTTAAAAATATAAATCTATTTTTTACAAAATTTATATTTTTAAAAAGCATTCATCGAGATCTTCGAAATGAGACCAGACAATAATACTAATTATTAGAAAACTACTTAACTAGTACATTTTATCTAAATTGTATCCAAATTTAAATTTTTGAGTCTTAAACTAGGTAATATTAAAATAAAAAGTGAAGATCTCAAAGAATGCTTTCTAAATATACAAATTTCGTCAAAATCTCTTACTCATATGCAAAAATATTTTTGCACAAATCATGCAAAAATATTTTTACATAGTGTTTTTCAAAAACCATTTTTGACTGATCTAGTTTCGAAGATCTCGAAAAATGCTTTCCAAATATATGAATTTCATCAAAACCTGAATTTTAGTTTAAGAGATATAATATTTTGAAGTTTAAAAATAATAATGATAACTAATTTTCTCTTTCAAACAACTGCACAAGTTTAAAAAAGACAAAAAGGTGATTGAGAAATATAATAAGGGTAAAACAGGAACTTTAAAAAGGAAGAAATTGACTAAATAGATTTAAATAGCTTAAAAATGACAGATTCAAAAAGCTTTAAAAAAGGTATTTTAGTCTTATTGAAAATCTTGTGTACTAAATGGATTAAAAAAGTTACATATTGGATGTTTTGACCATTTTTCCTAATTTTTTCTACAAATATGCACCAATATGTAAGAAGAAAGACAAAAAAAAACTCAATACTCTATCATTGCATGAATATATAATAATTAATTATGAAATATTGTACAAACTACAAATTAGCATGGTGAAAAATATAATTAGTATTGAATTTAAACCCTACCTAAGTATGTGAACAAAACCCAAAACTTATTGTGTGAACGTGGCAGCTAGGACAATTGGTAGTGTCCATTGTTGTTCGTTGTTGCTGAGATAGCCTTCTCTGAAATTTAGAGTACCATGTGTGAAAAAGGTATGAATTCGTCGTTTAATCTTTCACCTTTTTACAACCTTCAACCTACAAAATAAATGAGTAAAGAGGAAGCAAGGGTTATCGAATCCTAATCTAATTTAGAATAAATAAATAGCAAAGATTATGCATATGCAAGGTTCAACATTTTTCTTTTTTAAAAATAATTTTAAGAGATGATATTGGTTAACACTAAAAATCAAAGAAAATAATTAAATGATCAAATGATGGAAATCTTTGGTTTCCGATTACTAACTCAACATAATAGATTTCACTCTTTAAAATTATTAGAAAATTCTCTTTAAAAATTCTTCACTAAAAATAGATTGAGATCTACTTTTTAGTGGATGATTTGTAATTAAATTAATTCAAATGAAAAAATAAGAACTCCATGAAAATATTTATTGTACAAATGTAAATCATAAACATGTATTTTATGTCAAATCTGTATGTAAGCATAGTAAATCAGACAATAAAGTAGCATTTACTATCAAACAAACTTTGATAAGCACATAAAATCAAGATTATATTGTAATAATTAACAGAACTAAGCAATAATCATAGAGTTTAACATTAATGCATAATTAGAGAGATTCTAGAATTGATAAAGAGATTAAAAATCTACCATGAAGAGCTTTCACCTTCCACCAAAGAGTGGAGACTTAACTCTCCATGGATGGAGTATAATAATTGTAAAGAAAAAGGAACCAATTTTTATTGAACGCCAATTTCTTTCTCCTTTTCAAATCTTCAGAATTTCCACCATTCAAACAAGATTACACCACTCAGATGAATAGTTACAAGATACCAAGATGCCTTCTCCTTTTCCCCTTCTTACATATTTAGAGAAAAATAAATTCTCTAAAAGGCAAGTAAGAAAGAAAAATAAAATAAAATAAATACAAAAGAAAAGAATATGGGAAATAAATTAGCATTGCTAGTATAATTCCTTTTTGTGAATGATTTGGAATCAATTATCATAATTCCCATAAAAATCTTGATTTCTTTCCATTTGAGGAGTTGTGGTGGAGATGATCATGTGCTTCACGGTACATGGTGGATGCTTGTATGGAGGGTTTTGTAAAAAGAATTAAATTTGTAGCTCGCAAGAGTTGAACCCAAGACCTTGCAAAGATGAAGAACACTTTAGCCATCTAGCCATCTTTGTATTGATGCTATGTATTAGCAAGCTTTAATCCTTCTTCCAATTCACTGAAGCTTTCTTTTCTTTACTTTTGCTGCAAGATTTGGATCTTTTAATCGAACGGAGGCTCTTCTGTCCTACATCATGTAAATACATCCATAAGTGACATTAATAACCAATTTAAGACTAGAAAAGACATTATTTGGTGGTTTTAAATTAGATTTTTGGGTGCTTATCAATGTGCAAATGGCCTAACATTATTATATAAAATAGCCCTTCTATTTTAGAATAATGCTAGAGGCCTTTCTAGAATACATTTATGAATATGATTCAGATATTGAGTTTCTGTGAGAGATGGATGGATCTCATTTCTGTAGAGTGGATCATTTTCGTGAAAAATTATATCTTTCTAAAACTTCTTGAAAGGTCCCTTTGGGCATAAAAGGTCCCTTTGGGTTTGTCAATGTTCATGGTGAGACAATGAACTCAAATGTATGTCCTTGCTTGAGTTAGAGTTAGGATGTATCCTTCGTACAAACTCACACTTTATCGAGGATTGAAGAGAAAGCACGCCATCGGACTCAACTCACCACCGAAACTCAGCACGCATTGGTAAGTTACCATGTTTATCATTTATAGGTGGTTAGAATGCATTAGGACTTAGCCACATAAGCTAGGATGAACTTAGAACCCATCTAGACAATTTTTAAAAGATATTCTAGCTCATAGTCAGGGTGGTATCGATACCCTCTGAAGGTAGTATCGATACTGACGTAGCTTGTTCGTCAGCTAGGTCAGTATTGATACTCACCTAGTATCGATACTACACTGCCCGTATCGATACTGTCTGGGGTCGTATCGATACCAAGGCCAGATCAGGTCTTAATGGCATTAGCTAGGACTAAAAATTGTTTGCAAAATCAGTTTTGCACATTTTACCCAGCTTGTATCGATATTGTTGCGTTGTGTATCGATAGAGACTTCAACTGTAAGCCAGTATCGATACTGATGAGCTGTGTATTGATACAAACTTCAACTGTAAGCTTAGTATCGGTACACATCTTGGCTGTATCGATACTCTGCACCTGGGTTTCTGGGTTGCGCGATATTTATACCTAGGGACTCATACCTTTTTGGTCTTTTGACCCAAATGACCTTAGGTTTTGCTCTTTCTCTTTATATAGAAGAGAAGCAAACCATTTTAGGGAATGCATCAAGGAAGAAGAAGAGAGTTAGAGCTTAGAGTGAGAAACCATTGTAGTCATCTTCTCCAACTAGCTAGGGCTTCAAGATCTTGAGAGAGATTGAGCTAACTTCTTCTTGAGAGTTGATTTTGTTATGTTCTCATAGGGTTTATCATTTTAGCTAGATATTGCATATCATTCTAGCATGAAAGCCATAGAGTGTTGAAGAAACATCCATATCTTCAAACACCATTACAGTCACTAGTGGAGTTCCGGTGAGTTTGTCGGTTGAGTTTCGGCGAGGTGCAGGCTCGTGTATTCGAGCATACAAGTACGAAGCTTGGTGGATTCTGGGTTGGAGGCGTACAAGAGGCTTAAGGATTCGAGCTAACAAGTGCGGGGCTTGGTGGATTCCGATTTAGAGACGCACACACCATTGAAGGGACGATTCATGGATTCGGGTCGTGGAGAAAGACCAGTCGAGTTTGCATAAGGGATTCGTGTTGTCGATGTGAACGGTTGTAAGATTTCTCACAAATCTTAGTGGTAATTTCTGGACTAGGTCCCAGGGTTTTTTCCGTTAAGTTTTTCCCCGTCAACAAAAATCATTTGTGTTGAATGCTTACATATGTGAATGATTTTTGTGCAAGATTGAAATTTTTGATTCTCCATTAATTCCGCATTTGAGAATTGAATAAGTCATCTTATTTGTTTCAATTACTACCTATTACGTTTGCATTGTGCTTTAAAGTTTTAAATAGGTAGATATTGATCCCCTTCCATATACACTTAGATTAGTGTTTATTGGTTAAGACCTTCACCTAGGAATAGGTGATTTTTTCATTTGGTATCAGAGCATAGTTCACCATTTAGGGCTTTACATCCTGGTGAGATCCTTGTAGTGATATATAGAAGGAACTGCTATAAACAAACCTCCATTGTTTGACGGTAGTAACTATGCATGTTGGAAAGTACGTATGAGAGCCTTCCTAAGGTCTATAGATGAAAGAGTTTGGATGGCTGTACAAAATGGTTGGTCCCCTCCAACCATAACCACCACAATTGATGGTGTTGCTGTGACTAAACCTAAAGCAAGTGATGTCTGGACTGAAGACGAACTTGATAAGGCCACCTATAACAATAAAGCCCTTAATGCCATATTTAATGCTGTTATGGCCAATGAGTTTAGAAGCATTTCAAATTGCCTTATAGCAAAGGAGGCATGGAAGAAATTAGAAGTCACACATAAAGGTACCCAGACCGTCAAAATTGCAAAGTTACAAATGTTGACAACCCAATTCGAAAATCTTCGAATGGAGGAAAATGAGACCTTCAACGAGTTCTATGGCAAACTCGGTGAAATTGTAAACAACATGTTTGCCTTATGAGAGACTATTTCTAACTCCAAAATAGTCTGTAAGGTTCTAAGATCTCTCCCCAAGAGATTTGAAGCCAAAGTTACGGCTATTGAGGAGAGTAAAGATATTGATGCTCTTCTACCTAAGGAACTTGCAGGAAATCTCTGGACATTCGAAATAAACTTTTGCTCTATAAAGAAGTCCGAGAATATAGCTTCCAAGGCCTTCAAGAAAGCTAGTAAGTCGAATGACAAGTCCTCTGATGACTCAAGCGATGAGGAAATTGCTATCCTCACAAGGAAATTCATGAAGCACATGAAAAAGAAGAAAGGAGGATCTCAAGAATTCAACAAGAAGAACTCTTCCTTCTCCAAGTCCAAACATGATGAAGAAAGGTTTGAGAAGAAGAAGAGTGTTGAGGTTCAATGCTACAAGTGTCGTGGATTTAGACACATGTCAAATTTTGCCCGAATAAAAAGGGCTTCAGTGATTCAAAGGGAAAGAAAGTGATGAATGTCACCTTTGATGATTCATCATTAGAATCCGACTCTTCTCATGATAGTGAAGACGCAACGACAGGAAAACTTGTTGCATTCACTGTTTCACATGCATCCTCATATGAGCAAGTAGACGATGAAGAAAGTACTCAAACCTCAAGTGATGAAGATGAGAGTGAAGATGATCTCCTCGAAGAAGAATTATTTTTAAGAATTTTGGAAAACAGTAAGAACTTGTCCAAAGATAACAAATAGCTAAAACTGATGATTTCAAGTCTTGAGACTAAGAAGAATGATCTAATTCTTCAAGTGGAAGAAGCCTCCAAGAGAGAGGTAGAAGGCAATGGGATTCTTGAAGGGAAAGAAAAAGAAATCAAGTTTCTCAAGAATGAGCTTGTGGCGGCAAGTGAGAGAGTCACATCTCTCCTTGATGAGATGAAGAGAGTGAAGGAAGAGCTAAAAGAGTCTGAAGAGATGCTCATTAAATTCAATCACGGGTCGAATAAATTTGTGTCAATGTTAAGAGGATTGAAGAATTCGGGTGACAAAAAAGGACTCGGGTTTGATCCAAGTAAGGTTGCTAGCACTTCAACATCAACGACTTTTGTGAAAACTAAGACTCCTCCTCCTCCACAAAAGAGAGTAGCTAAGTAAGCCAACAAACAAACTCCTAAGCAAGTTGGCAAGCAACAAGCTCCAAAGAAGTTTTCTAAGCCACAAGCCAAACCAAGAGGCACTATGAAATTGCCTAAAAGTATCCACATATGCTCATATTTTGGATATCAAGGTCACTTGCAAAACACTTGCAAATTCTACATAGAAGACCTCCACCGCTCACGAAGAGAAAATGAGTTACTCAAGAAGTTCAAGCAACTTTAAGGCAAAGCAAGAGCTTTAACTGGAGAGATTGGGAGACTTGCAAATCCCAACTGTAGTAGAAGAACATATGGTAAGAGACCATATGTAAAGAAGCAAGGCAAGAAGACCAAAGTGAAGTATGCCTCTACACCCAAGCCTAAGGATGAAGTTCCAAAGAAGAAAGAAAAGTTGGTATGGGTGAAGAAACGAGTTGACAACATTCAATACCCGTCAACTCAAAGGGGCAAGGCTCCACATCCCCAATGACATTTGTGGGGATGCAACCATCGGAATCGAATGAGGTAACAAACTGTAAATACTATATATTTTGTTTGTCGTCTCAATTAATTTCAAGCCAACCAATGTCTTTGAATCCCTCTCAAGGTGTTTGGTGTTTGGTTACTTGATCATATGTGTTAAAATGGTTTATTTTGATTACGGTCATTGGTTTCTCTCGGTTCACATGGGTGGTTTCCCTCCGAGAGAAACCCGATTCTTTTGATGAATTTCTTGTGATGGTGCAGAGATCTTCTAAAAAGAATCAAGTTTTTAAACAAGACAAAGAACTTCAATGATTGTGTCATCTTTGATACAAGTTGTGCTGAGTATGTGTAGAGCAAAGAGTTGTCTCTCAATCATTGTCCACAGTTGAGAAAGAAAAGTCATCGGCAGGTTCAAGTTTTTGGTTTGTTATTCTTGCATGAATCTCATGCATAATACTTGTTGTGTGCATGTCACTTTGTGTATTCATGTGTTATGTCCTACTTTTATGCTTCATCATGAATCCTGTTCAGCACACCCTCTCCTCTCTTTGCTTGGACTGCATAATGTGTTAGGGAAGTGGAGTGGGTACACTACTAGTTTGCATTTTGATGAATATATGCATTCTAGTTTATGAAGTATGTACTTGTAGAGAAAGTTCCATTGCATATGAACATTTCATTCTATCCTCTAAGTATCATACTTTACACCATGTCTATTTTTTGTCGTATCTAATTTTATGACATGTATGTATTTTCTTGTGCTTGTATACTTGGCTCTTTATCAATTTTGAATGAATTGTATAAGTCTTTATTATTGATTGAGAAACATGCTATTGCACAAATGGTGACTACTGTTGGTCAACCACATCAAGCAGAATACTTTCTGCAGGTTTGTATTCTCACTTTTCCTTTGTTACATCTATGTGTCTTTGGGTCGAGTGTTGATGCATGTTAAACCAGATTATATTTAAGATTTAATCTTGTTAATGTTCTGGTTAAAAGTGTGTGCATGAATTGATTCATTGTATATGTTTGTGTGCATGCTTGCTCATTATAGTGCATTAGGCTAATAGTTGTTTATCCAATGATATGCATCTTGTCCATAGGTTTTCGAAACCAGGATAGTCCCACACACCGTACTTCTATTTTCTCATCATAACTTTGATTTTCCTTAGCTAGATTAGATAGTTGCTATAGTGTGTGACTTTTCTTGTACTTACCTTCTACCTTGTGTATTTATTGACTATTTAACTACCTACTTGTTGTCGTTTGCGCAAATACGAAATTTAGGTAGATATGCATCTTGACAGTTAGTTGGTTTGTATGTTTATTTCCTTGCACTATCTTTCTTTGTTTCTCCTTGTATGGGTTCTTGATCTTTCAAAGGGAGTACTATGCGAGGGAAAATATATCGTATAGGAGGAGAGATTTGTGTGCCACTTATCAAGGGGAAGTGTAAGCTTATTGAGTATATATACTCATATTTTCTATGGTACCTTGATGTATTTTGTGGATATGTGCAGGAAATAAGTTAAAAGATATCTCCTAGAGTTTAAAGTCTCTACCTTTTGGGAGTGTTTTCTTTTGCCTTTCATTGGTTCTTATGAAGAGTTTTTGTTCGGAATTGACAAAATAAGACTTCAATGCAAGGGATACCTCAGATATGGACTATGGTACACCAAGGACATCAGCTTAGAGATTTGTGCCCACTCCGATGTAGGTTGGACCAGAAATGTGGATGACAGGAAGAGAGCAAGAAGCATGACTCTCAATCCTTACCCACAACCAAGGTAGAGGATATCGCGGCAGGTTAGTGTTTCACTCAATTATTTTGGTAGTTTCATAATGCTTATTGATTATGGTTTTAAGTATTCCACTATAATTATTTGTTGTGATAACACTAGTACTTTTGATATCACCATAATTCATGATTAACACTCTAGAACTGAGCACATTGATATTAGGCTGCACTTTATCCGTGACTTAGTTGAAGAGAAGGTGATTCATTATAAGTACGTGTCAAATGTTAAACTAGTTGTTGATATCCTCACTTAGCCCTTGAATTCTTTGATTTTTTACATTCTTAGAAGGGCATTTGGGGTAGTTTCTATGCCTTGAGATCACCCAGTTTCACTCTCCTACCCCTGTTGTTACCTGTTCCTCTCTCATAATGGGTAGTTGAGTGTGTTTCTTCTAGTCTGCATTATATTGCATCACTTGTCTCGCATTCTAGAAAGAATTGTGTGATACTTCGTGTTTTTGAAAAGTCATGGCCTTTATGCATGTTTTTCTCTCGTAGTATCCTTGCTTTGCACACAGATCATTTGTGCCTTGATTTGGTTTTAACCTGTGTGTCTTCACTGTGATCCTTTCCTTATGCATCTTGAATATCTTAGATAAGGTTTTTGATCACTTGCTCTTGAGATCATGAGTTTTTGGATTTTTTGAATATCTTTGGACAATAGACCTTGAGATCTCAAGTTCTTTGCTTCATACTTTTCACTCAAACTTTTTTAAACTTATGTTTGTATCTTGTGTTTGATTGAATGTGTGTGGGTTGATCCTAGTTTGTATGTTCGTTACTTCTCTTGAACTATTTCGAACCTAACTAGTGTGCACGAGCTATCCTAGCACTTGTAATTTATTGATAATACTTTTTCTGCTATACACCTCAAGAGTGAATTCTCGTAAAAGATTTTGAACTCGGTGTACCACCTAAAGAGTAAGCTCGCGTAAACGATTTTGAGCTTGGTGGCATGATAGTTCGTAGTGGGACCACATGATAAGTCTTGATGCCTTGAGATCAAATCTATAACAAATCAATAATAAACTCTCGGGTAGACTTGATGAGTCATGATACATGCTCTTGGGCTATTTGTATTCTTAAATACACCTTCATGGTAAAGCCCTAACATGTTGATCTTGAAATACTTGGAACATGCATTGTGATTCGTCCTCCATACTAGTGCAGTTTGGAATAGTGAAAACAGAGCAGAATCTTAATGTTTACTAACTTTCAATGATCTTTTCACACTTTGAGACATCATCACTTGCACATACACTTGTGAAACTCTAAATTCACTCTACGGTTAATGAATTTAACCATATGTCAATGTGACTATGGTTAAGGATCACACAATCACCTAATTAAAAATTACTAAGGTGATAAGAGTACAACAAAAATCTCTAACAGGAGTATTGACTTATTCGATTCTTAATATGCGGAATTAAGAACAAGAATCGAATATTTCAATCTCACAACAAGTATGAAAAATATGCACAAGAGATTTTGTTAACGAGGAAACCCAAACTGGGAAAAACCCCGGGACCTAGTCCAGCAAAAATTCACTAAGAGTTATTGAAAACTTACAACCCGATTTACCACTCGATGGACACGAATTACGACTCCCTCTACGCTCCAACAGCTACGGTGTACAGTTCTTCCACAAATTCGAACTCCACGAATTTGCCTCTTAGTAAATGTTGATGCGTCTCCAACTTGAACTCCACAAGTCCCGCACCTTGAACCAATACTTGACTCCTCAAGTATATCACCACAAGCTTGAACCTTCAAGCTCAATCACCGGAAATCCACCGGTAACAAAAACAGAGTTTTGGTTTTGAAATGGGAAGGATTTGAACCAATTTCAACAAGCTTGAGAGCTAAAAGATTAGAGTTGAAACTCTTCAAGAACTTGTTGATTAATAGGGTGAATGGTTGATTGAATACTGAAGATTCAACCCCTATTTATAGTGAAGATGTCCAGCTCAATCCTAGACTAAATTATTAGTTCTAGGTCTAATGGTAGACACCATTATTGGGGATGAGAGAATAATATATTCAGCCTCTCATTCCACTTAGAGATGTTTCCCACGCTCAA
Source organism: Macleaya cordata (assembly GCA_002174775.1). Classification (NCBI taxonomy): domain Eukaryota; kingdom Viridiplantae; phylum Streptophyta; class Magnoliopsida; order Ranunculales; family Papaveraceae; genus Macleaya; species Macleaya cordata. The sequence continues at coordinate 37,956 of MVGT01002141.1, forward strand.
TTATCTCCCTAAAACAAGGCTTAGAGGGAGATGAGCAATAATGTGTTAGAAAGTTACTTTACAGCTCAGAAAATCGCACTCAGAAAAACGAATCTGGGCGTCGATTTCGAAATCAAGCCTGTCGGTTTCGAAACCAGCATGTGGTTTCGAAACTGACTGAATTGGTTTCGAAACTAACAAGCTCCTGTGATGGTTATTGCCTTTTGGTTTCGAAACCAACATGTTTGATTTCGAAACCAAACTTCATCTGAAGATAGATGAAGTTTAGTTTCGAAACCAAACTGTTTGGTTTCGAAACCAAAATTCATCTGAAGACAGATGAGTTTTGGTTTCGAAACCAACAGTTTTAGTTTCGAAACCAAACTTCATCTGTCATCAGATAAAGTTTGGTTTCGAAATCAAACTAAGGTTGATTTCGAAACAGACTTTTCCCTATATAAAATAATACCATCAATGCAGTTGGTTTCGAAACCAAACTTCTTGGTTTCGAAACCAACACTGTCCAGATTAAAAATTTATCTTTTAAAACACATTTTATCAAGAGTAAACAGTGTGGGAAACACTCTTAGCAATCTAACCACCTATGGTACTTAGTGTTCTAAGTCACTTACCATCCTAGGATGTCTTCCGGTGGTGAGTTGAGTTCTTCGGAGCCTTTGTAGATTTCTTCTCTTTCAACCGAAGTGAACCGAGACTCACTAGACTCTAACTCAAGTTACATTGACCATCTTGAGTTTACCTTTGACACGAAATTCGACAAACATAAAACATGGACCTTTCAATCTCCCCCTTTGTCGATTTCGTGACAAAAACCATTTAAGAGAACATAAAGAATAACCCTTCCCCATTACAGCATAATTTCTCTTACAATGTACTCAAGCAATAAGAAAAAGACTCACTCTCCCATAGTTATGACATCTAAACTTTTAAGAGTAATCTTTTGATGATTTCCTGCAAAGAATTCAAACTCATTCCAGAACAAGATAATACAGATAAGAAAGAAGTACAGTATCTTGTAATGAAAGAAAAATATGAGAAACACAGGGATTTCAACCACTCCCCCTATGTTTTTGAATTCTCTCCCCCATAGTTATGCATACTCCCTGTTGAGTAATCATTCAGAATGATAAACATATCTCCCCCTTTTTGTCATAAATAGACAAAGGGAAAAAGAAATACCTGCAAGAAGAGACATTCAGGTATATATGGAGAAAGGAAATAACTGATGCTTTTGAAAAGTAAAACTGAATCATCCATTAAGTTGTTCTATCTTTCCAAGAATCAAATAATATAGTTTTGAAGAATGAAAGATGAAGCCGCAAAAATTAAAAAATGAAGTATCATTCTCAACCATCAAAAAAAAAAAAAAAAAACTAGCTATCCATCATGTCCTCATCAGAACTGGAGGAGTCAGAGGAATCCTCATCTGTAGAGTCATCATCAGGCTCAACGGGGCGATCATGACTGGTCTTGGATCTCCCCTCCTCTGGTACAGCTGGAATGCCTTCGACTCCCACCTTTTCAGCAATGGCATTCACAACGGGCACCAACATCTTCATATATGCAAGGATGGTGTTGGTGGCCTGAACTTGTGCAATCCGTGCCTGTCGTCGAAGCTCCCTTCGAGTATGTCTGGATGCAGGTTCCGAAGGGATCGATGGAGAAGGCTCAGTCGGAGCAGCAGGCTCGGAGTCTGGAGCAGCAGGAGCTTCCACAGTCTTGAGATGTCCTGTGATCCGCTTTACCGTGCCAACGGAGATTGGACGCATAGCTTCTAGTACGGACTCATGAGGTGGGATAGCAACTCCAAAGTGTTGAAGGATTCTCTCAATAAGTTTTGGGAAGGGAAGCAAGTGGGAATATGTGGCATACTTATTGATTGTGATCATTTGATGTACAATGAAGTCTGCCATCTTCAGCTTAGTCCCTGTTCCCAAATGGAAGAGAAACTCAGCCATGTCATCACTGAGTTTGCTCCGATTCCCAGAGCAGGGGAAGAGATTTGTTGCTGCAATGTTTCCTAACACCTTATAGAATAAGGTGCACCTAGAAGCAGGGAAACTTCTCCTCCACCCAAAGCGTTCCCCAGCCAATTCTTCTGCTATGGCTTCAGCGCTGGGCAGATATTCTTCCTCAGTATTGCGCTCGGGTGGGAATGAAATTGCTTCCGCATCATCCTCGAACTCGAGGAGAGAGGCAATGAGAGGACTATCCACAATCACAGGTTTTCCACACACCATAGAGGAAAACTTGAAATCCTTCTCATCAATATGGTGAAAGTTCGAGTAGAATACTCGAACCAATCTTGGGTAGGCATCCCCATATCCATTAAAAAGCCTATCCCAGTTGCGAAAATTCAACCTTGATTGAATTTCTAGAAGAGTTGCATCCCTGTACCAATTAACTTGTCGTTCAACGACAAGAGAACGCTTTTGAAAGTGTTGGATGTAAAGGTTGTAACAATCTACTGAATAAAATTTTTCTTTGGTTCTAGGGCAGAGGAAGGTTTGGGATGAACCCATAGAGGATCTTGGCCTCTTGGGGTTGGAAGATGTGGAAGGGCGGTTGGAAGACATGAGTGATAACAGCCCTAAACAACAAACTAGGGTTCAAACACAGAGAAGAAAGGAAGATCAAGAGAAGAGGAAGAAAGGCTTACCAAGATTCGTGAAAAACCCTAGCACTTGATCCAAATCGTTTGCAAAACCCTTGAAAACCCTCTCTTTGTGTCGATAAGAAACTTTGATAAGATATCGAGTGGGTTTCGAAAGCCCTTTTATAAACCCAGAACAAAGTACCCAAAAAAAATGCCCCTGAAATATGCGTGATATACGCGGCGGTTTCGAAACCATAAGGTTTGGTTTCGAAACCGAGACATAAACCTTCACCAGGTGAGTTTTGGTTTCGAAACCAAAATGGTTGGTTTCGAAACCAAGACAAAACAATGTCTTCAGGAAGGTTTTGGTTTCGAAACCAACATGAGTGGTTTCGAAACCGGGAACACAAAGTTGGTTCCAGGACCAAATTGGTTTCGAAACCAAAGAGTTGGGTTTCGAAACCAAGGACACAGAATGTCACAGGAAGGTTTTGGTTTCGAAACCAGTCACTTTGGTTTCGAAACCAAAGAGCAAAAATACCCAAAAATGTGACAAATTTCCCATAAAATATGTTTAGAAAGAAATTTTGATGGAAACAAGGTATGTCCAAGGTAAGTGTCCTGTTACACACGGCTATAAAGAGTATAATGCATTTATCACACGATTTTGCAAGCAAGAGTTTGCTAGACCAAATTCAAATATAGCCGGGTAGATTCTCAAAACCATCAACACCACAATATTCTTTAGAGATGATCAATGAGTGTGTGTGTGTGGAGAGAACAATATCATTTATGTGAGATCATCCTAAAAGGAAGATAGGGTAAGGATGTCCATACGACAAATTTCTTCAACTCTGGACATTACCTAGCATGAATGAACCATCTCACGTTGTACCTTAAAAAAAAAATGACCTTCATGATTGAGCATTAGATAGAACATAATTTTGTGGTACTCAAGAGCATGAGGCATGGATTATCATCAAGACCCCAGTATTTTCCTTGAACTTGTAAGTAACTCTTATCCGAGGAGATGCTTCCAAGAAAGTACCCGTATTGGGATCTAGTGAATCACCATGAGGTCAAGATGAAGTAAAAAGAACATCGAGTTCCCAATCTTTTTGCGGGATCTCACTCTTTTTGATGTTCAAACACCGAGTTCAACATTTTTTACGAGAACTCACTCTTTTGGTGTTTCACCAAGCTCAAAAAATTTTATGAGAGCTTACTGTTTTGGTGATGATTCATTACAAGATATCACAATATTTTTCAACACTTCATCAAAACACAATATCTTAGTGAGAGACAGCCCAACCATCTAGTTCAGCCCATCCTTGAATCATGAGTAATATATTTCAACCCATCCAATGATCCAAAAAGGATAAAAACACACTTACTCAAGAGACTCCTTATGTGTATAACAACTATTTGATCAGTCAAGAGAGTAT
>MVGT01002147.1:8930-38842 GCA_002174775.1 Macleaya cordata
AGTGCGATTTTCTGAGCTGTAAAGTAACTTTTTAACACATTATTGCTCATCCCCCTCTAAGCCTTGTTTCAGGGAGATAATTGAGCATGAGAAAATATTTCTAAGTGGGATGAGAGGTTCAATGGATTATTCTCTCATCCCCAATAATGGTGTCTACCATTAGACCTAGAACTAATAATTTAGTCTAGGATTGAGCTGGACATCTTCACTATAAATAGGGGTTGAATCTCCAGTATTCAATCAACCATTCACCCCTCACCTCAACAAGCTCTTGAGAGTTTTTCAAACTCGAAATTCTTAGTTCTCAAGCTTGTTGAACTTGGTTCAAATCCTTCCCACTTTAAACCAAAACTCTGTTTTTGTGTGCCGGTGGTATTCCGGTGGTGAAGCTTGAAAGTGTCAAGCAAGTGGTGATACTTGAAGAGTCAAGTATTGGTTCATGGTGCGGGACTTGCGGAGGTCAAGTTGGAGACGCATCATCATCTACTAAGAGGCAAATTCGTGGAGTTCGAATTTGTTGAAGAACTATACACCGTAGCTGTTGGAGCGTAGAGGGAGTCGTAATTCGTGTCCATCGAGTGGTAAATCGGTTTGTAAGTTTTCATTTCTTTTAGTGGATTCTTTTCTGGACTAGGTCCCGGGGTTTTTCCCAGTTTGGGTTTCCTCGTAAACAAAATCTCTTGTGCATATCTTTATATTTATTAAGAGATTGAAATATTCGATTCTTGTTTCCGCATGTTAAAGAATCGAATAAGTCAATACTCTTGATTAGAGATTTTAGTTTCCATCTTTATCACCAATATTATTTTTATTTGGTGATTGTGTAATCCTTAACCTTAGTCACATTGACATACGGTTATTCCAACTAATAACCGTAAGGATTTTAGACTTTCACTTACAGCAAGTCTTATAGAATTCCTACAGAAGATGACAGTCTATGTTGTGAATATCACCCCAAGGCAGATGCATAGCACTAGGGTTTATTGGATTCATAGACTACTGTTGGATTACGTTCTGTAGCAAATTCTGTAGGGATTGGCAATGTGGAATTATTCTAAGTCACTATTGAGTTCCATGTCGTACGTTTACTTGTAAAGTATGTGTCACACTAATTAACTCATCATTTTTTGGTTGGATTTCATTCAGTCAAAGGTTGGTGGTTGGCAAGCCAATAACATCCGAGGGATGGAAAATTAAGTTGATGCATACCCATCACATTACTTCCTAATATTACACATAGGTCGATCATTTCGTTATATAATTTGGAAGATTTAATTAAACATGAAATTGCCCGAAACCCTCTTTTAAGAAGCCAAATATTAAAAATTCGATAAGAATTTCAGTATATCCAAAATCCGACTTGTAAATGTTTCCCATACCATTTACACTTAATTTAATTTTAAAATAGCCAAAAACTCTATTTTGGTGCAGTTTTAGTTCCGGTTTTACCCTTATTTTGTATTTTTCTATCATTATAACGGTATATAGTAGGCAGAGTAAGGATGGGAACACTGCACCACCTTTTCACAACCACTACATTCATCTCGACCGCCCTTTACAATACGACTCCAACCTGGCCACCTGCACTACGTCCTCTGTTCAGCCTCTCCTATCACCAATAAAGTAGAGATCGAGAGAGAGAGAAAAAGGGAGAAAGAAAGAGAGAGCAAATATATATTGATGTTTAGAGAAATAAGGAAAAAGAGATAGGTTGAGGTAGTGAGGTGGTGGTGATGATGAAGTGGGTGTGATGGTGGTGGAATCGGTGATATGGTTGTGGTTGCAGTAGTGGTGATGGCATGATGGTGGACGTAGTGGCAGTGGGGAAGTGGTTATTTTGGTGGTCATTAGGTTATGGTGCTAGAGATAATGGTTGAGGGGGTAGTGCGGGTAATGATGGTGGGTTGTAATTTTTTTTATTGGTGGGATATTATAGTTGTTTAAGGCCCAAAATTTTAGCACCTACCTACCACAACTATTTTTATTCCTTAATTACAACGGTCTATTTTAAAAGGTAAGGCAGTAGGTTTCTCTTCTCCTTTTTACATCAATACTTATTTGCATTATTATATTAGCCATTGGTTGGTAAGATTTTCATCCCCTATTTTCTTTGGTTATTTTTTAATTATTAATAAATTTCCTCGGTCCATCAAGTTCCCTTCCCCCCATCACCCTCCCCACCCAAAAAAAATAAATTAATAAAAAAGTGTTTATCGATCAGTGGGGATACATTAAACCATATTTATATCATATAACTCCCTCGATTGGATAAAAATCGATAGAAAAAGAGATGGGAATCGTAAGTAGAAGTTTGATTTTATTGCTTTTCCTATTGGTAGAAAGTTAGTGATCAATCGATGCCTTTTGACAGATCGACATCTAGGATTTGAAATTGGTTGGTTACAAAACTTAGTTACAAATTAACATGGACTGATAGTTGTACTTTAGAAAGATCTAAAGATGAAAAAATAATAGGCGTTAGTTGAGGAGATAGAATATTATAGACATCATAATAAGCACACGCATAAGATCATAAACTTATAAGAATATAAGTAGTTTATTAGCGGCAATAGATCAAAATTTAGAAGACAAACACATTAATGGAGCTTGCCGATCAATTGTGGGTGATATATGTAGTAATTAAAATGCGAAATTCAACTCGTATTGCTTCCATAACCCCTTCCCTTATTTTCTGGTGTGTAGAAGAACATGCGGCAATTTTTCTCGCAAAACGTTGGAGTTGGATTCTTCAATTCTGGGTCTTTCAGGCATTTCACCGTGCAACCCTTTACGCACAACTCTATAATAGGATCCAGAGCTGCCTCAACATAAACACTAGTTGTATTCATCATTAGTACGACAAACATAGAGATCACCAACACCATATCACTTGTATATTTTAATTCTTGGAAGCTATTTTAATTAATTATATCCTATTCTATCTCTTTACAAGCAGCTAGCTAGCCTTAACTAATACTAAGATATTAATTGTTTGGTTGAAATATAGGAGTCTTTAGGACACTAATTTGGGACTCAATGGCACACGTACCTGTTTCTTGTTAATATTGATTGGTGATGAGATATAAACATGTTTGGAGTTGTTTTGTGGACATTAGAGACAAACTAATAAAGGAATTGGTCAAAAGTAGTTCCTAACGAGGTTGATACAAACCAATCTGACGAATTCAAAGATTGATCTTGGTTTATGTACATGTTAAGGATATACAGAAAATCCAGCTGCCAATTACAACTTCAGATGGTCCGAACTAATCCAACGGATAGAAGAATACTTGTTATACATATGGGAATGTTTGGTAGTAAAAAAAGTTGTGCAGGTATTACCCAACACTTAGGTTTTGCCAATGACACCATAAGTCACTGGACCCTGCTAAACTTACAGCAAGTCTTATAAAATTCCTACAGAAGACGATAGTCCACATTGTGCAAATATCACCCCAAGGCGAACGCACAATAAGTGGGTTTATTGGATTCATACACTACTGTTGGATTACGTTTTGTAGTAAATTCTATAGGGATTTGCAATGTGGAATTATTCTAAGTCACTGATGAGTTCCATGTCGTATGCTTACTTGTAAAGTAGGTGTCACACCAATTAACTCATCATTTTTCGGTTGGAATTCATTCAGTCAAAGCTTGGTGGTCAGCAAGCCAATAACATCCGAGGGAAAAATTAAGTTGTTGCATACCCATCACATTACTTCCTAATATTACACATAGATCGATCATTTTCTTATAAGATTTAATTAAACATGAAATTGCCCAAAACCCTCTTTTAAGAAGTCAAAATACTAAAAATTCGATAAGTATTTTAGTATATCCAAAATCCCATTTGTAAATATTTTCCATACCATTTATACTTAGTTTAATTTCAAAATAGCCAAAAACTTTATTTGGTGCAGTTTTTGTTCCAGTTTTGCCCTTATTTTGTGTTTGTCAATCATTATAAAGGTATATAATAGGCGGAGTAAGGATGGGTACACTGCACCACCTTTTCACAACTACTACATTCATCTCGACCACCCTTTACAATATGACTCCAACCTGGCCACCTGCACCACGTCTTCAGTTCAGCCTCCCCTATCACCATCAAAGTAGAAATCGAGAGAGAGAGAAAAAGGGAAAAAGAAAGAGAGAGCATAAATATATTGAAATTCAGAGAAATAAGGAAAAAGAGACAGGTTGAGGTTGTGTGGTGGTGGTGATGATGGAGTCGGTGAGATGGTGGTGATGATGGAGTGGATGAGATGGTGGTGGAATCGGTGATATTGTAGTGGTGCTGGGGTGGTGGTGGATGTAGTGGCAGTGGGGAAGTGGTTTTTTTGGTGGTCGTTTGGTTATGGTGCTAGAGGCAATGGTTGAGGTTGTAGTACGGGTAATGATGGTGGGGTGTAATTTTTTTTTATTGGTAGGGTATTTATAGTTGTTTAAGGCCCAAAATTTTAGCACCTACCTACCCCAACTATTTTTAGACCTTAATTACAACAGTCTATTTTAAAAGGTAAGGCAGTAGGTTTTTCTTTTCCTTTTTACATCCATACTTATTTGCATTATTATATTAGCCATTGGTAGGTAAGATTTTCGTCCCCAATTTTCTTGGGTTATTTTTTAATTATAAATAAATCTCCTCGATCCATCAAGTTCCCTTCCCCCATCACCCATTCATCCCCACCCAAAAAAAAATTAATAAAAAAGTGATTATCGATCGGTGTGGATACATGAAACTATATTTATATCATATAACTCCCTCGATTGGATAAAAATCGATAGAAAAAGAGAAGGGAATCGTTAATAGAAGTTTGATTATATTGCTTTTCCTATTGGTAGAAAGTTAGTGATCAATTGATGCCTTTTGACAGATCGACATCTGGGATTGGAAATTGGTTGCCTACATAACTTAGTTACAAATTAACATGGACTGATAGTTGTACTTTAGAAAGATCTAAAGATGATGAGATAGAATATTATAGACATTATAATAAGCACACGCATAAGAACATAAACTAATAAGAATATATGTAGTTTATTAGCGATAATAGATCAAAATTTAGAAGATAGACACATTAATGGAGTTTGCTGATCAATTGTAGTTGATATATGTAGTAATTAAAATGCGAAATTTAACTCCTATTGCTTGTATAACCGCTTCCCTTATTTTCTGGTGTGCAGAAGAATATGCTGGAGTCAGATTCTTCAATTCTGGGTTTTTCATGCATTTTGCCGTGCAATCCTTTACGCACAACTCTAAAGTAGGATCCAGAGCTGCCTTAACAGAAACACTAGTTGTATTCATCATTAGTAGGACAAACATAGAGATCACCAACACCATCACTTGTACATTTTTATTCTTGGAAGCCATTTTAATTAATTATATCATGTTCTCTCTCTTTACAAGCAGCTAGCTAGCCTTTACTAAGACTAAGATATTAATTATTTGATTGAATTATAGGAGTCTGTAGGACACTAATTTGGGACTCAATGACACATTTACCTATTTCTTGTTAATAATTATCGGTGATGAGAAATAAACATGCATGGAGTTATTTTGTAGACACTAGAGACAAACTAGTAAAGAAATTGGTCAAAATTAGTTCCTACCAAGTTTATCCAGACCAATCCGGCGAATTCAAAGATTGATCTTAATTTACGTACATGTTAAGGATATAAAAAAAATTCAACTTCCCATTATAACTTGGGATGATCCGAACAAATCCAACGGATAGAAGAATACTAGTGAAACATGTAGGAATGTTTGGTAGTACAGAAAGCTGTGCATGTATTACCCAACACCTAGGTTTTGCCAATGAAACCATAAGTCATTGGACCCTCCTAGACTTACAGCAAGTCTTACAGAATTCCCCACAGAACATGACAATCCACGTTGTGCGGATATCATCACAAAGCAGACGCATAACACGAGGGTGCTTGATTCATACTCTATCGTCGGATTATGTTCTGTAGCAAATTCTGTAGGAATTTGCAATGTGGAATTATTTTAAGTCACTAATGCGTTCCTTGTCGTACACTTACTTGTAAAGTAGGTGTCACACTAATTAACTAATCATTTTTCGGTTGGATTTCATTCAGTTAAAGGTTGGTGGTTGGCAAGCCAATAACATCAGAGGGATGGAAAATTAACTTGTTGCACACCCATCACATTACTTCCTAATATTACACATAGATCGATCATTTCGTTATATAATTTGGAAGATTTAAATAAACATGAAATTGCCCAAAACCCTCTTTTAAAAAACCAAATACTAAAAATTTGAGAAGCATTTCAATATATCCAAAATCCCATTTTTATATGTTTCCCATACAATTTACACATAATTCAATTTCAAAATAGCCACAAACTCTACTTTGGTGCAGTTTTAGTTCCACTCATGCCCTTATTTTGTGTTTTTCAATCATTATAAAGGTATATAGTAGGTGGAATAAGGATGAGTACACTGCACCACTTTTTCACAACTACTACATTCATCTCGACCGCCCCTTACAATACCACTCCAACCTGGCCACCTACACCGCGTCTTCACTTCAACCGCCCCTATCACCATCAAAGTAGAGATCGAGAGAGAGTGGGAAAAATAGAGAAAGAAAGAGAGTGCATAAATATATTGAGAGTCAGAGAAATAAGGAAAAAGAGACAGGTTGAGGTAGTGCCAGTAGGGAAGTGGTTTTTTTGGAAGTCGTTAAGTTGTGGTACCAGAGGTAGTGGTTGAGGGGGTAGTGGGGGTAATGATGGTGAGGTGTAATGTTTTTTTATTGGTAGGGTATTTATAGATGTTTAAGTCACAAAATGTTAGCATCTACCTACCCCAACCATTTTTAGACCTTAATAACAATGATTTATTTTAAAATGTAAGGCTATAGGTTTCTCTTCTTCTTGTTACATCCATACTTATTTGCATTATTGTATTAGCCATGAGTAGGTAAGATTTTCGTCCACTATTTTCTTGGGTCATGTTTTAATTATTAATAAATTTCCTCGGTCCATCAAGTTTCCCTCCCCCCATCACCCATTCATCCCAACCCAAAAAAAGATTAATAAAAAAGTGATTATCAATCAGTGGGAATACATGATGTTTAAAAAATTTAAACCGATTCTTAATAGTTCGTCCAACAGTTAATGGGATCTGATTAGAGAAGGGTGGAAAAATATACGTTTGGAGTGTGAACTGAATCCCCAAAACTTTGCTCTCTGATGAACATGATATCGTGAACAAATCTACCTGATCAGATCATTTAACTTAACCTCTAGTTGACGAAAAAACTGCTCACAACTTAAACTGAAAACCTAGGGTTTCTTTTCTCTCAACTTTGAAGTAATTAGAACATACACAGATAAGGGGAGGGGAGAGGGTGACATTTTCTCATATGGTTAGACTAGGAGTTAATGCCCCTCTCTATATATATATACATATAGAGAGGTCCCCAATCCTTATGCTATTCTAAGTCTAATTAGGTCTACGTAGGTCCCACACTTTTAGGCTTTTAAATATTAAAAATTCTAACTTCAGTGCCTCACACAAAATAGAATTACTAAATATTTTAACTACAAATAACTCCACCAAATATTTGTAACTGAACCCTCCGTAAAGTGTGGATATTATAAAAGAACCCTTCCACTGTTATTACTGTAATTAAGTCCCTCTACTATTTTCAGACGTACATAAATGTCCCTAGCTTTGTATTTATTTACTCAATCAGTGCCTAGGGTATATTTACATATTTTGACCCTGACCATCACTTATGTATTAACTCGTATGATCTAATAAATCTCTCAAATAATTTGGGAGACCACTGGTCTAGATCAATGGATCCTGCAACATGATTCAAGTGAACATTATTTCATGTGGATTCCTTATTGAATTAATTTATTCCTACTATAAAATAAATGACCATCCATCTTGCTTAGAATATTGGATCACGTTTTTGTTTCTGCCTTCACTGATTAGCAAAACAAAACAGTCACTACTCTCATGTAAGTTATATGTTAATTCTCAGGATTAAGAACTAATTACAATAATAGTAATTACTATGATTATATATTATATACTGACATTGAATAATAATAATAATAATGCTTTGACCTGTTCAATGTAATTTGATTACATCAACATATTGAACTAGGAGTCAACACCCCTGTGATGGAGATACATCGCATTATATGAAATAATCATCCAACATGTTATAGTCTTAAAGTAGACTACGAACTCGCTTAATGAATTAAATCTCCCCTTATATGAACCAACTTTATACGATTAATTCATTTGTTATAGTATATTCACTATGCATATTAAAACTGAATTAATAAATTTTTATTGAACTCAAAATGTCGTAGATATTGTTTTTAGGGCATAGCTCTAACAATCTCCCACTTGCACTACAAATAAAGGAAACTTTCCCTTAAACCCATTCTATGGATATGTAAATCAAAAGCTTTCTGGGGAAGTGCTTTGGTAAAGGGATATGTTATGTTCTCTGCAGATGCTATCTTGGTGACATTGATGTCACCTTCACTAGCATAATGTCTGATGACATTATATTTCCTCTTGATATGTTTGTTGGACTTGTGGTTCCTTGGCTCCTTACAGTTTGCTACAGCACCATCTCCTAAAGTGAACACTTATCCCGATGTAGAGTTACTCTCATCAGCGTCTGCCTGAAAATCTGAATCAGTATAACCGAATGGTACTAGGTTATCTCCAACATATACAAGCACATACTCTTTGGCTCTCCGAAGATACTTCAAAATATGCTTAACTGCTATCGAATGTTGATTGCCTGGGTTGGACTGATACCTGCTAACCATCCCTACTGCAAAATAAATATCTGGTCTGGTACATAACATTGGATACATGAAACTACTCACTGCCGAGGCATAGGGTACCTTCTCCATACCTTTCACCTCATCATGCGTCTTGGGACACTGATCCTTTGAAAGATGAATTCCATATCTAAAAGGTAGTAGCCCTTTCTTGGAATTCTATATGTAAAACCTTTTTAGTATTTTGTCAATGTAGGTTACTTGAGATAACCCTATCAACCTAGAGTTCCGATTTCTCAGAAGTTTGATACCCAGGATGTAATTGGCTTCTCCTAAGTCCTTCATACTAAAATGATTAGATAACCAAATTTTGACTGAGGAAAATGCCCCTACATCATTCCCAATGATTAGTATGTCATCAACATATAATACCAGAAATATCACTTATTCCTTCCTTATCCTCCTGTAAACATAAGCTTCATCAGAATGTTGATAAAAACCAAGGGACTTGGTAGCCTGGTCAAATCTGGTGTTCAAGCTTCGAGATGCTTGCTTAAGTCTATATATGGACTTTTGTAACTTGCATACCATATGCTCTTGACTTTCTGTTACAAAACCATCTGGCTGGACCATATAAATTTCCTTCTCAAGATTATTGCCATTCAAGAATGCAGTATTGACATCCATTTGCCAAATCTCATAGATTTAATATGAAGTAGTAGATTTACAAGTTCCCAGACTTGATTGGATTACATGGATTCCATTTTATCTTTCATAACTTCTTGCTGAAGTCTCGAATATGTGTTACTAATAGCTTCTTTATAGTTTGAAGGATCCGTGTCCGGTTCCTCATGGACAACTTGGAAAGCTTCTCTTAACAATATGAATTTTTTGTATTTGCTAGGGAATCTTCTTATTCTCCCATTACGACGAGGCTCTGGTGGAGAAACTGGTTCAACCGGAGGGTTTGGTTTAATTGGTTGTTTAGGTTCCGCTGGCTCATCTGCTTGAACTGGCGGTTCTGGATCAACAGCTGGTTCTTGCTGATCAGGTAAGTTCTACTCTATTGGTTCAGGTTGAACAGGTAGATTAGGCTGAACTGGAGGTTCTTGCTCTTCCTGAACCTGTGCTTGATTAGGGGCACTATGTATTTCGGTATGTGTATTCTTGGATAATCTAGATACTTGCACTGCGCCCCTCTGTAAGATTACTGAGTCATAGGTGGAGATGTGGTTTGACTCATGAACATGGGTAAACTATACGTGCCCATACTCGCAGGAAGTGTGTTAGGAGTATGTTTTACTCTCACTATCATTGTGTCTTCCATCTCTTCAAGCATAACCTTACTCTGAGGCTTATGATCCATAAAGTGATCCTCTTCTAAGAAGATTGCATTCGCTCTTATGAACACCTTCTATTTTCTGAGATTATAGAACAAATATGCTCTCGTTCCTTTTGGGTAGCCTACAAACAGGCATACTTTCGACTTTGGTTCCATCTTGTTGGACTTTCTTTTCAGCATGTGTGCTAGACAACCTCAGATGTGGAGATGTTGCAAACTAGATTTGTTACCTGTCCACAACTCTCTGGGTGTCGTAGGAACTACCTTACTAGGAACTAAGTTTAGTAGATATGCTGCCGTTTCCAAGGCATATCCCTAAAATGAAATGGGCAGGGAGGTATAACTCATCATGGACCTTAACGTTTCTACTAAAGTCCTATTTCTTCTTTCCGCAACACCATTTTGTTGTGGTGTGCCTGGTGTAATGAGATGAGCAAAGATTCTATCATGAATAACTTTGAGAAAGGTTTGAGAAAGACTTGCCTCCTCGATCAGATTGAATAGCTTTCAATCTCTTACCTGTTTGGTTCTCGACCTCAGTCTTGAATTCTTTGAACTTTTCAAAAGATTCAGACTTATGATGCAGGAGTTAGATGTAACCGTATCTAGAGTAGTCATCAGTGAAAGTGATGAAATACTCATAACTACCTCTAGCTCTAACATTCCTTGGTCTACATGCGTCTGTGTGCACTAATTCTAATATTTCTTTGGCTCTTATACCCTTCCCCGAAAAGGATGTCTTGGTCATTTTTCCTTCCAGACAAGATTCGCAAAGTGTCCATCGTTCAGTGTCCAATGAACCCAAAGGCCCATTTTGAACCAATCTTTTGATCCTATTTAAGTTAATATGCCCAAGTCTAAGATTCCATAAATATATAGAATTTATTGAAAGAGCCTTCCTTTTGAGAGAAGGAGGCTGAGTTATAACTTCCTTGTTTTAAACAGAGATTATGATCGAAGAAATTAAATATAGAACATCAATCAATGTACTAGAAACTTTAATAAAAATACCTCTATTAATAAAAACCTTGGTGGAATCAAACTTCACTGTCAAACCAATTCTAGCGAGACAAGAAATTGAAATAAGGTTCTGCTGAATATCCAGCATATAAAGACAATCTTTTAAAACTAAAGTATTATTCTCTCTATCACTACTACTAGTAAGAAGACAAATGTGTCCGATAGCGACGGCTACAACTCTTGCCTCCGTTCCCAAATTCAAGTAGATCTCTCCATCATCAAGTTGTCTTATTATTTGGAACCCTTGCAATGAATTGCATACATGATTAGTGGCTCTAGAATCAATGCACCAGGAGTCTGATGCATTATTGGCAATGTTTGCCTCGACATCAAATGATTGACATATACCTGAAGATTTCTTCTTTACTAAAAGCTCTCTGCAATTGCGCTTCCAATGTCCCATCTTACCACAGTTGAAACATTTTCCCTTAGGCTTTGACATTCCCTTGTCCTTGTTAGCATCATGAGTTTTAGATGTATCATTTGTTTTCTTCTTCTTGTTCTTCTTGAACTTCTTTCCTTTTGGCTTTAGTTCAGATGAACCCTCAGCTAACTGAACATTTCCTGACTTTCGTTCTCTTACAATCCCTTCAGCCACCGTCAATTGGTTCATCATCTCAGGAAGATATGATGTCATCTTATTTATGTTGAAGTTCAACTTGAACTGAGAGAAGGAAGGTAGGAGTGATGCAAGAATAACGTCCTCCTTGAACTCGTGGTCAAGTTTGGATCCTAAAGTCTCGAGCTCGTAAAATAGACCCATTATGTGAGCATGTGATCACGAACTTTGGTCCCTTCAGCCATACGAATTTTAATGAGCTTCTTAGTAGCTTCCTATTTTGAAGGACAACTATGCACTGAAAACATTAGACGCAGTTCCTCGATGATATTCTTAGCCATAGGGTTACTCTCAAATTGTTGTTGAAGTACATTGGATAGAGAGGCCATGATATAGCACTTGGCCATGTCATTAGCTTTCATCTATTTTTGATATGCTTCCCTAACTGGCTCAAGTGCATCAGGACTAGGTACCTCGGGATAATCCTCAAGTAAAACAAACTTATCGTCTTGAGTAGTAAGCACTATATCCAGATTTCCTTTCTAGTCCACAAAATTTGGTCCGGTCAATTGATTCTCTTTTAGAATAATGTGTAACAGGCTGAAACTCGACATCTATTAACATGTAATTAAAACAAAAAACAAACTACAGTGAGATAATATGAATTTGATAAACTTTAATTTATAGCAATTCCCTCTAATTACTATAAATATAGGATACCTGATTGTGTTTACAGACATCAATCCTTTGGGATATCTGTATATATACCAAAACAGTTGATGTCCCATTTCATCAAAAGAACCTATCCTGACATCTCATGTCAAAGTTATTTTGACATCTGATTTTGTTTTGTCCCCTAAATTAATGATAAATCCTCGTTTCTTGGGGAAGCATTCTTTATTCATCATTTAGTTAAGTGTGATCCACCATCTCAGTTCAGAATGATAGAAATAATAGAAATAGTCTCCTTTGGGAAATTTCTTTCTACACTCTAGTCTGAATATGCCATTACAACAATCCAAGCCAATAAGCTACTAGGATGTACTATTCCTTGGGGCATTAGACCCCTAGCCTTATTCTTGGACCAATAGTGGAGGGTCGCGGGATTATGTTTCCATGAACACAGTCCCTCTCCCACTAAATTATTTATACGAGGGGTATCTTTAAAAATAGGTATCTCACTAAACATACATCACATATCAAAAAATATAGATCCCTATTTTTAAAAATATGTATCTCACTTTCTTAAAGGTTCCTAAGAGCAAACAGGCATTTTAGGATTACATTGCATTGGGTACTTAGTTAAAAATACTAAAAAAGCCTAAAAATTAAATTTTTAAAATTTCAGTTTATCCCAAAAACTCCTAAACCTAATGAAAGAAATAAAATCCTAACTCACTTTCGCAGGAATCGCGATTGCACTTAGCATGTGCAACAAGCCGTTAAACCTCTAGGTTACCCCTAGTGGACGAGTGTTGTCTCATGAGGGTTTGCAGTGAATATACCCACAAAATTCGACTCTAACTTCAGAAAATCCAGGGTTAAAGAGTAATTCCCATTTTCTTCCAAGAAAGTTTTCTTCAGTTCAAATGCAAGAATTTAGAAACATATCCAGTTAATCTTGTTATTTTAGCAAGCTAATAAAAGCAAATTAGAGTTCAAAATACTATCTAAATACTATAAACCCTTCTCAAATACTAAAGTCTAAGAATGTGTATAGCCAACAAAAGTGCATTTCCACTGCTGAGGAAAACATAACCTTGATCACTTTCCTAATACATTTCGCCTCGACTTCAGCCTCACGGTCATACTCTCTGAAAAAAAAATCACTCGGAAATGTTTCACTCTCATATGTGAGTATGAATCAAACACAAAACAAAAGACTCACATATATTTTTAAAGAACACACTAGTTTTAGAGGACTGATCTCATAGAAAAGAATATCAACCACTACACTGAGGATGGGGATGCTCACTCAACTTCTCACCTGATTAACAATCTAACCTCTCCCTTCCTAGTATCCAATAGGTTTCTGTAATAAGATGAAGGTGAGATGGAAATGATAGATGGGTGTAGGGTTTCAGAGAAGATAGAGGCCCTGAATTGGATACTTCTTGGATAAACACATCTTCACTTTTCTTCATTTGTTCTTTCACTTGAACCATTTTGAATTTGACTGCTTCTTCCTTTCTATTTTCTTTCCAATTTTCTTGAAGAAGCATAATCACTATTATTTTGTAGAACATGCTTTTGATATAGCTCAAATGAGACATACACTGAATTAGAACACTTTCCTTCTCTTTCATTTGATCATCCCTATTCACTTCTCAGAAACAATAAATTGAAGGTTTGTATGGTGTAGAGGTGATGAAGTGATTTTATGATGGATAAGAATTTACCTACTTTCATCTACCAAGTTAGAAGAGGTATGTCATGTATCATTTCAAACTACAAGACTGAGGTTTGCAATCCTAATGTCACCCTCAGTGGTTAAAGAAATTGAGGCACTTATGAGATCAAAGTGAGTGCTAAAACTACGAAAGGTTGAGTAGCTCTTCATTCTAATCGGAGTTGATGCAGAAGAGATCACTCAACAGACATGAAAGCTCAGAAACTCCCATAGGACTATGTCTCAACTAATGATTATTCCAGATCTCTCAGTCGTACACTCTTATAGCTATGTGCAAGTATTTTTCTAAGACTTGAGATTTTTGACAAACTTTTAGTAAAGGGATAGTATAACAAACTAAAATTTTAAAATTTATTAACAAGCTAAAATAACTCAATCAACTTCATACACTCCTAAATTCAAAGCATCAATCTTTAGAATACTAAGTTTCATCATTGAATAAGACTTTTACCACAAAATCCTGAAATTTTCGAAAGCTGGTGTGTGTTTTTTTTTATAGATTTTTTTTAATGAGATAAAAACTACTAAAACTACATCTCATTTTCATTTGAAATCCCCACCCCCAAACCTAAATCAAACATTGTCCTCAATGTTGAGAATATGACACCACAGTACACACATGTTTCACAGAAGACATAATAAAAGTGCAGGAATAAGAGAGTGTACCTGATGAGCAATGCAAGTTATGAAAATAGCATTCCCTGTAACAAGATAGGACAATGATATATATGCAAAAGGGACATGCAACATCCTAAAACCAAGAAAAGACTAGAAAACTAAAACTACTAATATACAGAAAACAAGACCCAATATGTTCTCAATTTGATAAATAAGGTCCTGGAGAAGAACAGTCTCCACTTCCATATCCCCAAGTTCAAGAAACGGTTTGACTCTCTGGCCATTTACTTTAAAAACATTACCATTTTTTCGATCCTCAAGCTCCATGAGGAAACACATCTTTGACATAGTATGGGCCAGTCCAGCGAGATCTCAATTTACCAGGGATTAGATGCAACCTAGAGTTATATAAAAGAACTTTCTGGCCCGGTTCAAACGACTTACGAAGAATCGATTTGTCGTGGAACACCTTAGTATTTAATTTAATTTACCCCCCAAAATAATTGGCCAATCGGACTTACCCCCCTCAAAGATCAGATATTGAACTTACCCCCTCAAACTAACGGTTTCTGTGATTCTGCCATTAGAAGGCACACGTGCGTCTCGCACGCTCCATTTTTTAGGGGGGTAAGTCTGATTAGCCAATTATTCTGGGGGGTAAACTAAATTATCCCAAAAAAAATTGGTGTAGAGTAGAAATTAACCCTGAGAGAGATACCAAAATGGAGAGATGGGTGATGGTGGTGAGGAATCACCATTATTTGTCGAACATGGGTTTTTAGTGATGGAAATAGTTCAAATTCTCTTCAAATCTCACCTGGTGTCTTTGAAGAGAGGGTCTTTCAAGTTCGTCCTTGTAAATTAGAATAATTGGTTAATATTTTTATCTTTTTTATATGGTCAATTATAGTGAAGTTCTCTTAAATTTTATATGGTCAATATCAAATCCCTAAACACCAACACCCATCTCTCCATTTTGGTGTCTCTCTCAGGGTTAATTTCTACTCTACACCATTTTTTTGGGATAATTTAGTTTACCCCCCTAGAATAATTGGCTAATCGGACTTACCCCCCTAAAAAATGGAGCGTGCAAGATGCACGTGTGCCTTCTAATGGCAGAATCACGGAAACCGTTAGTTTGAGGGGGTAAGTTCAATATCTGATCTTTGAAGGGGGTAAGTCCGATTGGCCAATTATTCTGGGGGGGTAAATTAAATTAACCCTTTCTTTATATATTTTTGCATTTTCATAAGCATCATTCCTAATATCTTCCAACTCATTGAGTTGAAGTTTACGGTGATTCCCAGCTGTAGGAAGGTCAAAATTAAATTCTTTAATTGCCCAGTAGGCTTTATGTTCTAACTCTACCGGTAGGTGACAAGCTTTCTCATAGACAAGTTTATACGGAGACATGCCAATAGGAGTCTTGTAAGCAGTTCTATAAGCCCATAATGCATCCAATAATCGCGTAGACCAATCCTTACGATTAGGGTTCACTATTTTTTCAAGGATCTATTTAGTCTGCCTATTTGAGACCTCTACTTGACCATAAGTCTGGGGATGATAGGGTGTAGAGACTTTATGGGTGATGGAGTACTTACGAAGGAGAGCATCGAAAGATCGATTACAAAAATGGGTGCTTCATCACTTATAATAGCCCTAGGAGTGCCAAACCTAGCAAAGATAAACTAGTGCTTAGGCATTTGGCCAGTAACAAGATAGTTAATAATATCGGCATACCAAGGTAATTGGGAAACAATAAGGAGTTGTTCGTCAGGGAATGCTTCGAGCACTGGTTGGACATCATCAGAAGACTCTAAAATGATTCTAGAAAGGTGGTCTACTACAACATTTTTGGAACCTTTCTTGTCCCGAATCTCTAAGTGGAATTCTTGGAGCAGTAAAATCCATCTAATCAACCTTGGTTTAACATCCTTCTTAGAAAGAAGATACTTCAGTGCAGTATGATTAGAGAAAATAATGATCTTAGATCCTATGAGGTAGGGTCTAAATTTTTTAAAGCAAACACAACTGCAAGAAGTTCTTTTTCAGTGGTTGAATAATTCAGTTGTGCATCATTTAAGGTCTTACTAGTATAGTAGATCATGTGAAGTGACCTATTCTTCCGTTGTCCTAAAACAGCTCCAATCGCATAATCAGAGGCATCACATATAATTTCAAAGGGGGCACTCCAATCAGGTGGTTGGATGATGGGGGCAGAAGTCAACAAACATTTTAGCTTCTCAAAAGCTTTAAGACATGCATCATCACAAAAGTAACTTCCTTTGCAAGTAGATTGCATAGAGGTCGAGAGATTTTACTAAAGTCCTTAATGAAACGTCGATAAAACCCAGCATGGCCTAAGAATGACCTAATTTCTCTAACAGTGCATGGAGCTTTTAAGTTTACTATTAAGTCAACTTTAGCCTTATCAACTTCAATACCTTTAGTAGAAATAATTTGTCCTAAAACTATCCCTGACGAACCATGAAGTGATATTTTTCCAAATTTAGAATAAGGTTCTTCTCCTTACATCTAACCAATACAAGAGTGAGATGATGTAGACACACATCGAAGGATGACCCGAACACAGAGAAGTCATCCATGAAGACTACGAGAAACCGTTCTACCATATCAGGAAATATACTCAACATGCATCGTTGAAAAGTGGCGGGTGCATTACACAACCCAAATGGTATGCATCTATAGGCCAAAGTGACAAAAGGACAAGTAAAAATAGTTTTCTCTTGATCCTCAGGGGCAATTGAGATTTGATTATAACCAGAATAGCCATCTAAGAAACAATAATGACTATATCCAACTAGACGTTAGAGCATCTGATCAATGAAAGGAAGAGGAAAGTGATCTTTCCTCGTGACCGTGTTCAATTTTCTGTAGTCAATGAAGACACGCCACTCGGTGGTCTGACGAGTGGGGATTAATTCATTGTTCTCATTTTTAACTACAGTGATTCTTGACTTTTTGGGTACAACTTGAACAGGGCTGACCCAAGTACTATCTGAAATTGGGTAAATGATACCAGGATCCAATAATTTTAACACCTCAGCTCGCACAACCTCTTTCATGTTAGGGTTTAGTCTACGCTACATTTCCCGAGATGGTTTTGCATTTTCTTCCAAATGGATTTGGTGCATGCAATCAGTAGGACTAATACCTTTCAAAACAGCGATAGTCCACCCTAAAGCTGTCTTATGTTCCCTAAGGACATCTATTAACTTACTTTCCTATTCTACTTTAAGATCAGAGGCAATAATAACAGGTAATGTATCAGAGGGACCTAAAAAAACATACTTAAGAATATCAGGTAATGGCTTAAGGTCCAAGGTGGGTGTTTTTTTAACCGACGGAATAAGTTGGGACCCAGATGAAAAAAGGGGTTCTACTTTGCACTTTCATTTGTTAGTGTCTAAAATAGGGGTGGAATCTAACAAAGAGTTGATTTCACTAACGATACCATCTTCACCAAAATCTAATTTGAGGTTAAGAGTTAGCCTGACCCGTGACTCAACCCGCGACCCTCAAGATCTACCCGTGGGTTTTAACCCACCGTCCCCCTCCCCCAATCAGACTAGCTCCACAGTCCTCTTCCCCCAACTAGCCCTTTTCTGAAAAAAAAAGAAGAATGAAGGAGGAGGAGATATCGTTAGAGAGAAAAAGAGAGAGAGAGAGAGAGAGGGAGCCGTTAGAGAAGAGAGAGGGGAAAGTTGGCAGCAGTAGCAGTGAAGAAAAAAAATAAAAATAACAGCAGCAGCAGCAGAAAACGTAGAGAACAAGAAGAAAGAAAGAAGAAGAAGAAGAAGGAAAGAGGAGGGAAGGTCAACCCTATCCATTACTCCCCTTTTTGCTTCTTTTTTAGGTATGAATTTCAGACCAAATGCCTTTAATTTTCTGCTGAATTTTTAAGAAATAACCTAGGGTTTTCTTGTTCCACTTCCCTTGATTTTAGATCTTGATGAACAAGAGCTTAATGGTGGAAAAGAGGAAGTCTAGTCTAATCTTGTTGGAGTGAAGGTGAGAAATCAGCACTCTAGTGTTCTCATTTAAGTTATTTTGATGAGGTAAAGTTAGGGTTTTTTTGGAGTAAAATGAAACTGCATATTATAGGACAGATCTTGGGAGCTTTATCTATATTTTTAGAGGTGCTCTAGAAGTTGTTTCAAGTTATTAATCATCTAAGGTGAGTTTCCTTTCAAATTTGAGTTGAAATTAAGTTATTTGAGGTTGCATGTTTGGTGGTTTTAAAGGAAAACAAAATCTGGTATAGGGAAGATGTTTGGATGTTGCTACTGAAGTTGGGAGTAGTTTTTGGAGGTGAATCCATCTACTTTCAGGTAATGGGTATAATTCTAACTCCTGTTTTGATTTTGGTGGAGTAAATGCTTGAAATAGTGAAGTTTAGTGATCTAACCTTGTAAATTTTAGTTATAGGAAATGAATCTAGTGTTGTAAATCCTATTATGGTTGGAACTTTTCTTTTGAATTAGTTGTGGATTCGTTTGGTTGGTGTGTTGCATACGTCATATTGATTTTCAGACGTATTAACTGAAGTTGAGTTGTTATTCTTAAATTTGGATTCTCGGATTCTACTTCACAGTTAGAACTAAAACCTTCATAACTTTTTTAATTTAGATCCAAATCAAGTGCTTCCAGTTTCAACTGATTTGTAACATCATAAGTATGTCCAGTAAAAATTTCATGATTTTTGGACAAGTTTGCAGCTAATTATATATTTCCAAACTTCAGCTACTGTTTCATAAAAACCTGCTATTTCTGCAAAATGTATTGTTAATCGATGTTTTTCTCATATCTCGAGTTATTTTATGATTTTAACTTATTCATCGAAAGTCTAGATCTAGGTGTTATTTCCAATGCTTTTGGTTTCAATATTTTTTGAGTTTCCTACAATCTGTAGCGATTATTCTCCTAAAACTGTTCTGTTTTCTTGATTCCTTATTTGAGGCTATTTTTCGATAGATCAAGTTTACTAGATGTTTCCAATAAATTCTAAGTTTACTTATCTAAAAATATATCTGAAAGTCCTTTCTAAAAAGTATATAGTCTCTCATTTTTTTGACTTATGGTTTATTTGTTATGATTTGTTCTTGTTGTTTGGTAAGGTTTTAAGAGCCATAACCAGGCTTTGAGACTTTAGTATGGGTTTTCTAACTCTTAGGAACCCAATACTGTAGTTTTTTTATGCTTTGGGTGTTTGAGTTTGAGACTCTAGCACTCTATTTATCTTTATTTTGATATTTCTTTGGTTCTAAGTATTAGAACCTAATGTTTGTTTTCTCTAGCTTCTGAGTTAAGAGGGTCGGACGATTTGGGTGATCTCAGTCCTAAGTTTCTTTATCGTTGAGGTAGGTGGTCAATTCATCTTAATAGCACCCAACCATTTTAAATGCATGTTTCGAACTAATATATATGTATTTTCTTTGTATACAAGGCATGGCATGTGGTTTATGGATAACCAAACTTATGATATGAAGAAAGCATTGAGAAATTGATTTTAATTAGGAAACAATGCATGCTTGATCATATATCATGTTTTATGAAATATTTCTCATGGATTGTGAACTATTGTGACTTCAAATCTTACTATCATGATTTATGTGGATGAAATGATGGTTATGTTTGGAAAACCATGTTTTACATCGATGAAATTGTGTTTGATTTATTGAAAACCTTCGGAAGAGACGAAAATCTATTTTATCGAGTGTTTTCTTGATGTGAAACCAGCTTTGAAAATGTGACAAAAAAGAATTTCTTTCCGCGATTGCCTAGAGATGGTAGTGGCGTCTCATTACCGGGCTTGTTAGGGTTCATAACGACATGGAAAACCGTGTATGCCTTAGGTGGACTGGTGCTTGTGTTACTTCCACTCAGATTTTCCGCCCAAGTGATCTGTGTTGGCTGCCATAGTTCCTCACCTTTACGAGGGTAGGTGAGTTAGTTTGCCAGGTTCCACAGACTTGGGTGCATGAGTTGGCCTGCCATGGTTCCTCACCCTTACGAGGGTGGGTGAGTTAGCTTGCCATGGTTCCTCACCCTTAGGACAGGTTACACTTGTTGTGTGTATGGATTTCTAAATAGATGAATTTTCAAAAGAGATTTCTAATAAAAGGACATCAGTTTTCAAAAGGATTTTTCAATATTGTTTTCGAACTTTAACTTAAAAGACACACAACCTATATATATACTACTATATATTATCACTAAGGTAAGCTTGTGAAAGGTCAGGGACTTTCTACAAGGATGGTGGATCATGCTTATCCGGATGTGGTACACCATCTGAGACCTTGCTAGGTGTTTTTGTCTTCGGGCGGAATGGGATGTCAATGAGACAAGTACATTTAGGGAAGTCTGGGAAGCCACGATTATTTCCTAGTAAACCATGTATGTTGGTGGTGTTGAGTAACTAGTTTAGCTGAGGTTTGCATGCTTGCCCGATGGGTGTTAGACGCGAGGGAGTGTTGTCGGGGAACCTTCTCTAGATTAGTTGGGGGGCCCTTGTCTAGTCTGCAGTCGTCAAATTGTGCGTGCTTTGGCATCTGATCTTGAAGTAACTCTAACTGGGGTAACCCGATCATGTTCCTTGGCTATGCTAGTAGAAGTACACTACCATTGTTTGTATATGTATGTGCAAGATATCCTTCGATGTTTCAATCAACTATATATATTATGCATTGTTTATCTAATGCTTGGAACTATTTGTTGGATTAATCGTTGTATGTGATGGTATTAGGATGGTTGATCTACCAACTGAGTTTCTCACCCAATTATTTTTAGTGGTTTTTACAGTTGACGTTTGAGGATTGAATTAGGATCCTTGGTGGTGCTGTGACGTGGTTACTTGGTGAGGGATTCCATATTTGTGTTTGATGTGGGTTTCTTTCTCTTCAGTTACAGTGGATGCATTACTACGTCTATTTATGCTTTGAAGGCTCGAGTTGTGAGCATTATGGTACTTTAGTTTGTATATGAATTATTTCTGCTACTTTATGTTTTTCTCTTTATATATAGGTATGACAGGAACAACAAATATAC
This sequence comes from Macleaya cordata, assembly GCA_002174775.1. Classification (NCBI taxonomy): domain Eukaryota; kingdom Viridiplantae; phylum Streptophyta; class Magnoliopsida; order Ranunculales; family Papaveraceae; genus Macleaya; species Macleaya cordata. The sequence continues at coordinate 30,739 of MVGT01002147.1, forward strand.
TTATATATCATATCATAAATATATCTATGTCAAGTGAAATAATAAATGTTGTAGTTATTTGCAAATGACAAATAGATGTAACAAATTTAGGCAATGATCTCTTAGCAGGTTTCTCCTAGTCCTATGTTGGGAATTTAGTTGAAAAAAAAATTTGCTAGCAAATTTGTGTATACGTTTAATTTCTTTACCTCCGCTGCGTATACTTTTATATGCACTGTGTTTATCATGTGTGCTTGGGTCCAGTTTACAGAGGAGATTCTACCGAATTTGAGTTTCTTTGTAAACTGACAGTAATGTCCCGTATTTTGGGGTACGGGGCGTTACAGATAGTTATTCTTCCTACCTCAACCGTGTCCTTAGATTTGTGTTGGAATGATGATTCTCCTTCCTCTAATAGTTTTCTTTCTCTTCATTTTCTCGCTTGCTTGAGTTTTAATAGAGATTTTTAGAGCAAAAAAAGGTGGTAGTTTAGAGGGAAAAAGTGATGGGTAGGGAGAAAAAGTCCCAGTGCCCTTGACTAGCACTCTCTACCTACTTTTATGGACATGCACCGTCTCAAATATGAAAGGTAATTACTTGGTATTTAAGATAGAGATTATTTCCATTCTATTGATAATCTTTTTCCCAATCAAAGCAAGGTAAATTAAGTAAGAAATTTGAAAAGGTGTGTAGGATTCATTCCTAGCCGTCGGATTTAGGTACCCATCACCCCACTAATTAGATGAACAGTAATGATTGATTTTGGCTTGTTTAAAAATTAAAGAATTAATTTCCAACTGTTGAATCATCTTAGGACTTACCAAAATAAGGAGAATCAATCATTATAATCGATAATGACAAAAGTAGAATATGGGAAAAAGAATTTGGTAGTGAGCAATTCTACTAGCACATTTGGTTAGTAGAGAATAAATGATGTCAATCAATGAAATCTTAGTCTTAAGTACTTAACATAAATAATGCAATCAATTTAAAAGATACTCAATATATAGCAAATCAAAGATTTGTAAGGAGTTATGCTAGTTAAAAATGTTAATTATATTGATGCGGGTCTTACTCACAAATTTAGATAGTTATCATAGAATTTCAAATAATAAATAGATTATGTTAAGGTGTATAGTATGTTCAGTAAACTATGGTGTTTAACATCCTTAAGACTTGCCAAGTGTCCACGTAATTCAATCCAATGGTTGGTATTTTTCACCATGAGCTTAATTTCCAACTTGGTAGAAAATTCTTCCTAAATTTAGTTGTTAGCACTAGATTTGGTAAGTTTAGGGAGAGTATAACATACCAATTATGTCACATGCACTAACTGAAAATAGTCCAATACTCTTTTAAAATTTAAAAAGGTTTCCTTTCCTAGATACATCTTAAACTAGCAATTATCCTCAAACATTCTTAGAGGTCGTTTGGCAACCACTTAAGAAGTTGCTTTTTGACTTATATAAGTCAAAAAGCAAAAAAGTTTGTATGATAACGTTTTTTCAAAGTGACTTCTAGAAGCAAAAAAGTTGCTTCTTTTTGGAGCAATTTTTTTTGCTTTTCTACTTCTTAGAAGTTGCTTCTCCTCGGGTACCGTGTAACAACTAATAACTCATCATTTTTTCAGACTTATAAGTCAATAGTTTACCATACTATCTTCTCCTTATTTTTTACTTCTCAAAAGCACATTTACTTTTTTTAGAAGCAGAAGCACTTCTGCTTCTGGTTGCTAAATGCCTATTTGTTTGACTACATTTGAATTTTTGAAAGAGATATTCCCATAAACTATTTTCCAAACCATCCTTATATATGAATATCTTCATAAATCAATATGTATATAAATATATATATGTTAGTTGACAAAAATGTGTGATAAGAGAGAAAGGAGATCGATTCTCTCTCTCCTTCTCTCTAATTAACGTCCCCATAAGGTGGGACCCACATTATTCTTAGCAACATTTATTTATTATTTTAAAAATGAAGATCTTGTAAGATGTTTCCATGTATATATATATATATGTTCCCATATATATATATATATTTAATGCATCTACATACACATAATTACCTATGTTTACATGATACATATATCTAACCAAAAAGACATTAATTCAAGTATTTGAGAGAGGGTAAGGGTGACCTTCCCATTCTCTCTCTCTCTCATTCTCAAGAAAATGCCTACACTCCTATGGGGTCCACATGAACACTTATTTATATATATATATATATATATGTATATGTATATTTTCTTTTATACTAAGAATTAAGCTAACATTATACTTGTAGCAACATATATATATTTGGGAAGGATTTTCTCACCTTCTTTCCTTGTCATCATAACTAACCTAGTGTGGGGTCCACTTACCCACACTTCACATGTGCTACATCCACATTCTTTTAAATAAGAGTATGCTCCAATTATGCTTATGCGTGCATGCAAACAAGTATATAGGCAAGGACTCGTTAATTCGACCCCATCATATCAACTAATGGGTTTTTCCCATTCTCACCTTATTAGCCCTCTAATAAGGCCCGCTTTGACCCATGGGCTTAGGCCCACTTCTGGTCCAATCCACAATGTAATACAAAAGAAATTCTCGGGTGTTATCTTCATTTCCGCCTTGTTAGCCCACTAACAAGGCCTGCTTTGGACCCATGGGCTTAGGCCTACCTCGGGTTCAGTCCAATTTAGAACAGAAAAATCTCGGGTGTTACAACTGTTCTTGTGGTTTGAAGTGCTATTACCTCAAGAAGTCATCGTTATACCTTAAGAGACTACCGCTGCTGAATTATATTTTATCCTTGATCCTTTACTCTAATTGATTTAGTTTTGTAGGAAATTACTGATTTTTTTACTAACAATCTTAAGACTTAAATTCCTGCTTTTATGCGTTGAATTTTTATGCTCGTTGCATTCATATTTTGTTTAGTACAAAACTAATCTGTTAGTGTGCGAACTTTGAATATGTTGTGCGGCTTTTCAAGAATACATTATTTTCTAGTTTTCGTTATGATCATGCTACTATCCATATTTTGTGTGTGGTTATCTTCTTATCTTTATCTGATGGTTTAATTTTGTTAAAATTATGGCTTTGGATCTCGGCTATAGATCTTGGCGACTATAGATCTCCGGCTATTACGGCTCTTGGCGACGTATCTTTTTTTGTACATATCTCTCTTTTATTTGCACAGATCTCTATTGGGACAATGTAACATGAATATAAATGGGCTTTGCTCCACTGAAATAGATTAACGGAATACAAATCTTTCTCTGGAATACCACCATTCTTGTCATGGTATCAGAGCTTTAAGTTCTGAAATGTTCAGTCTCATCGTCGAAGTCTTACCTGAGGAGATTATCAAACAAGCTCTCTCTATTGATAACAGTTCTACTGTCGCTTCTGCCTTCCGTCTCCTCAGGTATTTATTCCACCGGTTGGTTTCTTGACTCTAATGGATCTAATCATATGACTTTTAATTCACATTTATTTGAGAAATCCACTTCAATTTCCTCACCCTCAATCCATATTGTTAATGGATCCACTATAATTGCCAGTCCTATTGGTTTTGTTAAGACATCCAAAGAATTGAGAATTCCTGATGTTTTTCTTATCCCTAAGCTTTCAATGAACCTTATATCTGTAGGACAATTGTGTGATCAAGGTCTTAACATTATCTTTTCATCTTCTGGTTGTGTTATTCAAGATCACTCGATGGGGGAGAAAGTTGGGACAAGTCGTAGGGTTGGTCGGTTATTTCTCTTGGATACACTTCATTTACCCACACAATAAAAGACATCACTTGTTGCTGCATATACTTTTAGTTCATCTTCTTTTATGTCTTGGCATTCTCGGTTAGGTCATGTTTCATTCCCTCGTCTTATCTACATGATAAGTATAGGATTATCAGGAACAACTCAGTTAGACAAAGAACCTTGTAGTGTTGCATGTAAGCTGGCTAAACAACCAACACTCCCTTTTAATAAAAGCACAACTTTTTCTTCATCTCCTTTTGATCTTATACACTCTAATGGTTGGGGAAATGCACCACTTAACTCCATGGGAGGAGCTTCGTACTATGTTATATTTGTCGATGACTACTCCCATTATACATGGCTTTATTTACTTCACTCCCGATCTGATTTCCTACACATTTACATTGAATTTTCTACAATGGTTAAAAAACATTTTCGAAAAGCGTTAAAATTTTTTGGTCGGAATCTGGGGCAGAATACATATCCAATCCCTTTCTTGACTTTCTTAAATCTAAAGGTACACTTCCTCAGTTGTCGTGTACTGAGACCCTTGATCAGAATGGTGTTGCAGAACATAAACACCGCCATATAATGGAGACTGCTCGAGCACAAATACTTTCCTCCTCAGTTCCCTCAAATTTTTGGGGTGAATCAATTCTTACTACGGTCTATGTTATCAACTGTATTCCTTTTTCGGTAATTAATGGGCTCTCACTATATAAGCGTCTTTATAACCATCGTCCTGACTATTTTGAACTTCACGTTTTTGGATCAACTTGTTTCATTCTCGTTCCAAAAAGGGATCGTGACAAACTTAGTAAGAAAACTGCCATATGCGTAGTTTTGGGATACGGTATCCAACAAAAAGGGTATCGCTGCTACGATTGAGAAACTAAAAAATTACGCATATCTCAGCATGTTAAGTTTTGGGAAAAGATACCATTTTACTCTCTTTCAAACAGTAAATCTGCGTCAACTGAGAATTTTCAGTACATTGATCCCTTTGTTAATCCACCATCACAGAATTCTCCACCAGCATCACCCTTAGATAATTCATCCATCGTGCCCATAACAACAACCCCAATGGAAGTCTTTAAGACAGAAACTGACCACTCTACACCAAGTACCAACAATACCTCTCTCGATGGTCATATGTCGTCTACTATTTTTACTCGGCTTCATCATGATAGACGACCACCATCTAAGCTCTCAGATTATCAGTGTTACTTAACTACCATTTTATCTTACCATAAGCCTAAGTTCTACAAGGAAGCTTCCTCTGATCCCCTTTGGTAGCAAGCCATGACAGAAGAATTCATAGCTCTACAGAATACCAATGCATGGGAACTTGTTGAACTTCCTCCTGAGAAATCTGTTGCAGGGAGCAAGTGGGTATACAAGAAAAAATCCAAAGCTGATGGTTCTGTAGATCGATATAAGGCCCATCTCATTGCCAAAGGCTAAACTCAGGAATATGGTATTGATTATGAAGAAACCTTTGCATCTGTCGCTCGTATGACTACTGTATGAATTCTTATTGTTGTTGCCTCAGTTCACCAATGGGATCTTCATCAAATGGTGTCAAAAATGCTTTCCTCAATAGGGATCTTCACGCAGAAGTTTATACGCAACCACCTCCTGACTTATCTCATTTACCTCATTAGGTTTGTAAACTTCGACGGGCACTATATGGTCTTAAACAAGCTCCTCGAGCTTGGTTTGAGAAATTTTGTACTGTCATCCTTCAACATGGTTTTTCTCAAAGTGCACATGATTCTGCCATGTTCATTGGTGTATCTGGTCAAGGGATCATTCTTCTCCTCTTGTATGTTGATGATATGGTCATTACAGGTAGTGACTTAGATGGTATTAATAACCTTAAGAAACATTTAAGTACTTGTTTTGAGATGAAGGAGCTTGGCACTCTCTGCTATTTTCTTGGGATTGAGATTAATCAATCCCCTGATGGTTATTCTCTTTCTCAAGTAAAGTATGCTTCTGAAATTCTTTCTCGGGCAGGTCTAACAAATACCAAAGTTGTCGATACTCCTCTTGAACTGAATGTGAAGCTTCGTCCTAGTGATGGCAAGGCACTCTTGAATCCTTTCGCCAATTAGTCGGAAGCCTTAACTGTTGTAGACGCCAAATTTTCGCACACTAGTGAAAAATACCCATTTTAATCGTGCCCCAATTTGCATGCCAAATTCGGTCAAAATTGGCTTAACATGACCAAGCGGACCTAACTTCATCCCTCCAAAATTCGGTTCAAAGCCGGGTTAAGAATCGAACCAAAATCAAAGGAACCTCAAATTTGGGGTAGAATAGGTCTAGTAGAGAACCGTTAGGTGTCCTTTTGGTTCTAGGTCATTAGGTAGGGCCACGTGTCATCTCTTGGTTGGCCATTACAAATAAAATGTTTTCAACAAAAAATAATCTTAAAAAGTGGTGGGACCCATTTTCATACAACAAATCACGTCCTTAAAAATATAGGACATTTTTGTTTTAGTTAAAAAAATAAATAAACATTAGTTGGTTTGTTTGTTTTAAAAAGGGGTCAAATCCTTAAAAATATGTGGGCCCATTTTATAAAAACAAAATATTTTGTTTTAAAAGAAACAAATCAGATTTGTTTTGGTGGATTTTAGTTTGTGAAATAAAGTGGTGGGACCACAAATCAGTTACGTGGGTTGTTTTGGTAAAAAATGTTTTTTTTTTTAAATTGCTAACTTAGTGTGGGGTTTTGACCAATTTTGAACTAAACCGCACATTGAATGTGCGGTTTGGGCTACGTGGCAGCCCAAACCGCACACTCATTGTGCGGTTTGGTCCAGCTGCCCTCTTTCACCCACTTTTATGTGTGGGTCACGTTGACCCACACGTGAGCCATAAGCGGTTTTTCCCATGTTTTTGCCAAATTGCAAACAGGTCCTTGCATTAACTATCTCCCAAATTATTTCTAAGCCCTTGATTTTCAAAAACCCCCTCCCAGATCTTATCTCTACACCTCATCTAAACAATTGCTAGCCACACATTTTTAAGAGATAAGAAGGAATCTTTGGGTTTTATTCACCCACTGGACACTTGTCCACAAAGTGGTGGAACACTAGGATTAGCCAATCCTAAGGGCACATGCGTCCTTCTAGAATAGTCTAAGGTTTCTATATATAGTAGAGAGGATGAGAGATAAGGACTTCTTCTTCCATTTTTAGCTCTTTCTTTTTCCTTTTGGTTTTGTTATCTTTCTCTCTTGGTTTAATTCCTTAGTTTTTCTGGAGAGTAGAAAAGGCTTAATCTAGGGTTTTGGTAGAGAGAGGTTAGAGAAAGGGAGGGGAAGGTGAGAGAAAACCATTTCCTTTTGATTTCTTTCCATTTTGGTGAAAGGAGTTAATTTGGTTGTTGGAGTCTTCTTCTCCATTTTTGGTTAAGGAAAAGATTAGTAGAGTTCCAGGAGAAAATAAAAAGAAAAGACAACTTCAAATCCCTTCCATTCTCTTCCAAACATCACCATGATGTCATAAATTTGGGATTCTTTATTTTTGGCTCTCATTTTGTTGGAGGAGAAGAAGAAATTTGGTGTGAAAAATAAATCACTACAATCTACTCTAAAAAAGGGGATCTCTCATACTTCAAATCTTGGGATCTATGCTTGCTAGGTAAAATCTCTACACCTTATCTTTTGAATTTTTATGTTTAATATATGTAAAATGTGAGATAATATATGTAGTAATGTATGAAATGATATATGTAATGGTGTAGATGATGATGTATGTTATGATGTAGTATATGTTGATGAAATCATGATGTAATGAAGAATTTAATGCTAAAGTGAAATGCATGCATGATTTTGATGATAAATGGGTGTAAATTCTAATTTGGTGTTTATGTTGAATTATTTGGCATAAAATACATAGATGTAGATTTTCATATGGGATGATGTTTTTTACATGCATGTAGGTATGTGCATGAACCATGTTTACATGAATGTAAATCTTAACTCTTAATGCTTTTATGATGAATGCTCCATAACAATGATATATAGATGATATGGATGAAATATATGATGATATGGTATCTTTTGGTTTCACATGAAAATGGTATGTTTATTTTTTGATATGAGAGTAAATATTATCATATTTTCATATACATAATATGTTATGAGCATATCATTATTGATAATATCATGGGGATGAATTTTCTCCATGTCTTTGTTTGTTTGTCACATAAAAAGAGAGCTAACAAGGCTTTGATATGTGTTGATTCCATGTTATCTATCTTGATCTTCATGTTATTTAGCTCAATTATGGCCTAATGCATATTATGAACGGTTTAGATCGTTTAAATTCATCTTAGATTTAATGATTGAAGCTA
>MVGT01003819.1:28832-44597 GCA_002174775.1 Macleaya cordata
GTGAATTTTTGCATTTGTGAATATTCACGGTGTACCAAGCAAAGCCTACCGAAAACTTTAGAAATTGTTGTCTCTTCTCTGAAAGTGTAAGAGTGGCGAGAGTAGATCCTCTATCTCCATTTGCATGGGCTCTTCATGTGTTTACTTTTATTTTGGTTTGTGGAGCTCGTATGAAATCGAACCAACTGTTGTTTTTTTTTTGTATGATTGTTCTTCTCGTTATATAAATTATTCTCACAAAAAATCAATTTATTCTAAGACATCTAATGCTATCAAAAGTTGATTGAAAAATAAACCGTTCATTATCATCATTTTTTTTCGACCAACATCTGATGAAGTTAAAAATATTATAAAAGACTGATTTTTTGCAAGAGTGGTCTATATAGCAAGGAGAATAATCTTACAAAATAATTCGTCGTTGGTTCGAATCAAATTATTGTGGATACATGAAAGGCACATGCAAATGGGGACAGAAGATATGCTCTCAAGAGTTTTCGAAGCTGTAGATCCTTGCGATGCAAATTATTGTCGTTGCGTTAGAGTGTTTTGTGTGCTACTATCACTTGGATGATTTGGAAGGCTAGGTGTAAAAGAGTTTTCGAAGCTGTAGATCCAAATGCATTAAATATTATCTTTGCTGCTCTTAATTATATACAGCTTTATTCAACCTTTAAGCCTACGGTAGCTCCTAATACCAACTTGAATATAGTTAGTACTTGGTCTCCTCCTCCTATAAGTTACCTTAAAATTAACTTTGACGCCTCTTATATTATGAATAATGATCATATAGGTATTGGATTGGTGCTTCGTGACTACATGGGTGTTTGTAGGGGTTGCAAGATGATTCCATCCAGCTCTATCTCGGCTGAAGAAGCAGAAGGCATGGCTACCCTTGAAGCAGTCAATGGTTTTTTTTTATTTTTTTATTTTTTTTATTTTTATGAGGATATTCTACTCACCGCGCAGATTATACTCATAAAAAACCAATTCACTCTAAAATTTGTAACCACATCATCCAATGATTGGTAGGCCTCCCAAATTAGGTTGGGATGGCCAGAAGCCCGCTTGTTCGTTCCAATAATTTTTGGGTTGAGCTTTATTTGAGAATGACTCGGGCTGAGCTTGGACAAAAAATTAAGCCCAAATTCAAATTTGGGCCAAACTTGGGCATTATAGAGCGCAACCCGATTTTGGCTATGCCCGACATGCACAATTTTTTTGTTGAAACAAAACACATCATTCATATTTTTGAAACACAACATATCATATTATTTTATTTTTTGAAACAAAACACTCATTTTTAGAGAATTTGGCCCNTCAACCTTTAAGCCTACGGTAGCTCCTAATACCAACTTGAATATAGTTAGTACTTGGTCTCCTCCTCCTATAAGTTACCTTAAAATTAACTTTGACGCCTCTTATATTATGAATAATGATCATATAGGTATTGGATTGGTGCTTCGTGACTACATGGGTGTTTGTAGGGGTTGCAAGATGATTCCATCCAGCTCTATCTCGGCTGAAGAAGCAGAAGGCATGGCTACCCTTGAAGCAGTCAATGGTTTTTTTTTATTTTTTTATTTTTTTTATTTTTATGAGGATATTCTACTCACCGCGCAGATTATACTCATAAAAAACCAATTCACTCTAAAATTTGTAACCACATCATCCAATGATTGGTAGGCCTCCCAAATTAGGTTGGGATGGCCAGAAGCCCGCTTGTTCGTTCCAATAATTTTTGGGTTGAGCTTTATTTGAGAATGACTCGGGCCGAGCTTGAACAAAAAATTAAGCCCAAATTCAAATTTGGGCCAAACTTGGGCATTATAGAGCGCAACCCGATTTTGGCTATGCCCGACATGCACAATTTTTTTGTTGAAACAAAACACATCATTCATATTTTTGAAACACAACATATCATATTATTTTATTTTTTGAAACAAAACACTCATTTTTAGAGAATTTGGCCCAATGTTTGAAATTTTATATGGGCCGAGTATGATCAAGGTTATCTAATTTTACTTTGGGCCGAATTTAGGTTTGAAAATGTCAAATATATTTCGTGCCGAGCTTAAACACTCTTAAACCCAGCTCATTTAATCTAATTGACATGCCTAGTTGTTGGAGTCTTTAATCCATAATTCAATAAAGATGATTTCTTCACCATCAATTTTCAATCACTAGATAATAGGATTACAAGTTTTAAAATAGAATAAGTTTTGTGAAAATAATATATATGATGAATAACATCCTCACAAAAAAACACCTCTTGCGTCATCTCCCTTATTGCTCTTTCAACAACCTAAGATGTCGCAATTGAATGGTGCTATTTTGCTGTAATTGAAAATAATCTGGAGGTAAAGTTAACTGGCTAAATCAACGTGTACACGTGGTACTCAAATGATGATCAATCTCATAAATGTGATAAGAAGATTTGTGGACCCAACACAACCAAGCAAGACCCAACTCATTTGGTTATCTATTATTTATTTTGTGCAGGACTATCATGTTCGATAGTATTACACATGCCTACAAATATGTTCAACCAATTTAAATTAATGAAAAATGTAAAAAAAGTCCCTAAAAAAAGTCATTGTGATTTTAATCCTTTTTTATAAATTTAGTCCTTAGTTTTGGACATAAAAGTCATAAAAGTAGGGACTAAATTTATAAAATAAGGATTAAAATTACAATGACTTTTTTTACAAAACCCCTTTAATTAAATATGACAAATATGCCGAACGACAATTGTAACCCGTCGGATAAAAAAAAAGAAGACAATTGTAACCCATGCCTTCGACGAACATGCGGAATGACAATTGTCGTGCCGAAGACACGGGTTAAACCTAGTCTCATAAATGTGATAAGATGATCTGTGGACCCAACACAACCAAGCAAGGCCCAACTCATTTGGTTATTAATTGGGCCTTTGGCTTGGCTGTGTTGGGGTCTACAAATCCTCATTTTATCAAATGATTGTTTGGTATTAGTTACAAGGGTAAGTAGTCAATTAGGATTGAGATGGACTCTCATGGGCTCATGAAATCCAGGGGTTATGGTTGCGGTTTTTGTTAAAGTCCATAGAACTCTCATGTAGGTAGTTGTAGATTTCATCAAAGTCCGCATAACTCCCATGTTGGTAGTTGTAGACTTCAAAATAGTGGATTTGTAGGTTGCTCTTCCGGCTTTTGTCTGAGTTGATTGCTTTTTTTGTCTTTTTGTGCCGCTTCCCATTGTTTATAGACTTCCATGGACTTTTTATGAAGATTTGTGAAGAAAATTTTAGCTAGCCAAATTCAACCAATATAGATGGGATTTATATAGACTTTCTCTCTCCTCTCTCTACTATGACTATAATAGTGATTATATTATTATCATAATAATAATACTTTAATAATTATCATTAATAACAAATAATGTTAATGATGATAATTATATTTATATTTAATAATTAATAACTTATAATTATAATTAGGGATAGTGGCCAACACATCTAATATATAGTTTTTTTAATCCATTTAGTACACAGGATTTTCAATAAGGCTGAAATATCTTGTTTAAAGCTTTTTGAATCAGTTTAGTCCTTTTCAAACTTTTCCAAATCTATTTAGCCCATTCCTTCCTTTTTAATGTTCCTGTTTTACTCTTATTATATTTCTCATTTACCTTTTTATTTTTTTCTAACTTGTACAGCTGTATAAGAGAGAAAAAGTTAGTTATCTTTTTTATTTTTAAACTTCAAAATGTTATATCTCTTAAATTAAAATTTAAATTTTGACGAAATTCATATATTTGGAAAGCATTTTTTGAGATCTTCAAAACTAGACCAGTCAAGAATGGTTTTTAAAAAAAAAATAGTAAAATTTATGAAAAACTATTTTTGCATAGATCTACAAAAATATTTTTGAATATGCTAAATCATTATGTGAAACATTTTTGCATAGATCTATGCTAAATTATTCGTGAAACATGATTTTGCATAGTTCCCGCAAAAATATTTTTGCATAATTCATGTAAAAATATTTTTGCATAGATCTATGCTGAATTTTTTTTCTTCTCTCTTCTATCTCTCTCTCTCTTCTTTTTCTTTCCTTTCTTTTCTATCTCTCTCTCACATCCCTATCTTCTCTCTCTATCCTCTCTTTTCCTTTTTTCTCTCTTTCCCCTTTTTTTTAATCAGATTTTTTTCCTATTTCTCTCTTATTTTCTTCTCTCTATCTCTTATATTTACCCTCTTCTCTATGTCGATCTCTCTCTCGGTAGTGATGGTGGAGACGGAGGCGGTGATGAGGTAGTTGTGACGATGATGGTGGTTACGGTAGTAGAAATCTTTGCAGTGGTAGTTGTTGCAGCGGGTACTTGTGTGTGTCTGTTTGTGTGTGTAGAGAGAGAAAGAGAAAGAGAGAGAAAAAGAAAGAAAGAGAGAGATCGAGACCTCAGAGATCGAAAGAAATCAAGAAGGGAAGAACAGGTGGAAGGGTAAATTTAAAAAATAAATTAGTTAAAGGGAAGATCTGTCCAAATTTTATTTTTGGACTAAATAGACTCATATAAAATTTGGTTGACTAAACAGACGGAAAAAAAAAGTCATTTTGGGCCTTTTGGCTGTTCCCCCTTATAATTATTAATTATTAAAATTAAAATTATTAGTTTTCATAATGATATTAATTTACACTTATTATAAAAATTACGAAATAATAATAAAATTATTTATTAATAATTATAATTAATGATATATAACAATAATTTAATAACTTGCTATAATGGTTTTTTGATATATATTTTATTGTTAGATGTTTGTTTTACATTTATTATTTTATTTGAGTTTACAAGTTCTCAGAAGTCTGTAGAAATCAGTGGATTCTATCTTCAAAGTCCTCAAAAGTCTGTAGACTTTAACAATGCAAGTCTGTGGACTCTGTCAGTACAAGTCCGTAGAATCTGCAAGACTCTATAGAAGTCTACGAACTCTATCACAATCTATTGAAGTCCGTTATATTCAAGAGTCTGTGTAAATCCGAAGAATCCTAATCGACAACCCCCTCCTTAGTCTCTCGTACAAATGATATACTCATTATTGACATGCATGCATTTACATAGAACAATGCTACTGGTAGAATCAAATTTAAAAAAAATTTAAATTAGTAGACTTGATTGGTAGGCTTCTAGATAGCCGAAATAATTAGTCATAATTAGTAGGCTTGATTAGTAGACTTCTAAATAGTTAGTCTTAATTAGTGGGCTATAGATGAATTTTAATTTATTATATTTGAGGTGAATTCCTTGGACTTGTAATCTATAAATACCCAGTATGGGCAATGAATTAATCAGAGAAACAAGTTTAGTTAATTTTTATTATTGTTCTTGAGTTGTTTCTGCTGGCCTAGGTGAGAATCTCTTGAGGTTCTCATCAATTGCTATCAGAGCATACTCTGATCCTACTCCATCACCTTCCATCACCACTTCCCCCACATCCAAAAAAAAAAAAAACCCCAACCTCAACATCATCGCTGCTCTTGTCAATTTTGGTATGTTGCACCACCATCGTCACCCTCGTTTATTGCTGCAACTCTATTCGACCGGACCATCATCAACAATACTGATGAATCACTATTGATCTACTCTGCATCCTTATTAAAGGTTTCCGACGCTAAACACAACCTCCATCTTGTTGTTCACAAACTATGAATCCTTGTATGGTCAAGACCCGATGGCAAAAATACGTAAAGATGGAGCAGCGGCTTAAGGACTTGACTATAAGCATCAATCTAATGGCACAACCAAGTAATAGAATGATGGATAGGTTCGATCAACTCATGGATGTTCGTGAGACAACTTCTCCAACTTCTGTGAACACTGGATTTCGTGGTTCCACATCGGCTCCTCACGGTGGTGATAACCCAACAAAGCTCTTCTTTCTAAGATTTGATGGTACTGAACCTGAAGGGTGGATATATCAGGCGGAATTATACTTCGATCTTTATGGGACTCCAGCAGACCAAAAGGTAAAAATAGCTGGGTTTCATCTTGAAGGCAGAGCGCTCCAATGGGACAAGTAGATGTGGTCTATAAACCTAGACTATACATGGAAAAAATTTACTCCAGCTCTGCTCAATTGTTTTGGCAGGACTCATTACGAAGATCTAGCAGCAGCCTTAGCAATACTAAGGCAAACTGGTTCCATAATTGAATATCAAGAGGAGTTCGAACGCCTATCTAACTTAGTATTTTGGTTAGTTGTTATGTTGGCGGATTAAAAGACAAAGTTCGTTTTAAAACCCAAGCATTCAATCCTCGGACATTGGTTGATGCTATTAGTTTGGCTCGATTACAAGATGAGAAAATCAACCTTTGTCGTCAGTCTATATGGCCATATGTACGAGCAGCACCACCAATTTGTTCCAACCCTACTACTGCCTCTACTCGCATCAACCAACCTCTGACAATCTGGCGGTTGAGCCTCGACGAAGCTGAGGAAAGACGTAAGGAATAGTTATATTATAATTGTGATGAGCATTGGTTCCGTGGTCATCGTTGCAAAACCAAAACTCTTTTCCTTATTGAAGGAGACGATCAAGAGGAGCAGGCTATCGAGGAAACCGTGGAATAAGGTCAGGATGGAGATGAACTTGTAGAGATCTCCATCCATACCCTTGTCAGATCTTTTACAACCTAAACCATGCGTGTCTTAGGTGAGTTTAAACGTGCCAAGGTAATAATACTCATTGATTCTGGCAGTACTCATAATTTTGTTGACCCAGCAATTCCTAACCAATTGGGATTAATATTATTGCTGATAAATGATTTGATGTGATGATCGCCAATGGTACTCGAATGTCATGTTTAGGACAATGCCCTCAGTTGGAATTTCGATTACATAATTATTTACTTAAAAGTGATTTTCATGTTTTATCACTTAGAGGTTGTGATATGGTGCTTGGAGCTCAATGGTTGCAGACATTAAATTCAAAAAATTTCCAAATTAGTAGACTTGATTGGTAGGCTTCTGGATAGCTGAAATAATTAGTTATAATTAGTAGGTTTGATTAGTAGACTTCTAGATAATTAGTCTTAATTAGTGGGCTATAGATGAATTTTAATTTATTGTATTTGAGTTGAAATGCTTGAACTTGTAGTCTATAAATACCCAGTATAGGCAATGAATTAATCAGAGAAACAAGTTTAATTAATTTTTATTATTGTTCTTGAGTTGTTTCTGATGACCTGGGTGAGAATCTCTTGAGGTTCTCATTAGCTACACATACAAAAGGTTATACAACAGAACCTACAACAAGAGTATACAGTCTGAACTTTTATTATTTTAAAATGACATAAATCACAAAAGTGAGTGGAATTCACACATTCACCATCGGGTGCACTTTGTTGTAGGAATTGTTATAGGTTTAGGATTATTTATTGGTATTGTGGTGGTGATGATGGTGGTATAAAAAGTGTTTTACTGTTATTCTTTATTTGGAATGGAAAGAATGTTTTGTTGTTGTTCATGTGCATCCTAACAAATAGATGCCAAAATGCATAAATGAAATACTTAAGAATCAAATTGCATTTTTATTTATCAAGGAAAATATATACGTATGAAAGGTCTCTTGGGTTTGTCAATGTTCATGAAAGATCAACTCTCTCAATGTGTAGTCCAATTTAAGTTACGGGTTAGGCATTCCCTCCGTGCAAAACTCACACATAATCGGCAATCGAAACTAAGGCACGCCATCGGACTCGATCTCATTGCTGGAACTCACCTTTAGTTGGTAAGCAAACCTTCATTATCATTTCATTGGTGACTAGATTGCATAAGACCTAAGCACCATTAGCTAGAATGGACTTAGAACATTAGAACACATGAAAAAGATTGAAACATTAGAACATTAGAACACTGCTCTAAGGGAGTATCGATACTACCTCAATCTGTTGACTACAGATCAGGCCAGCATCGATACTGCCCCAATGGAGTATCGATACTCTCCTGACCTTCTTTGTCAAAACAGATCAAGGGACTATCGATACTGCCCCAATGGAGTATTGATACTCCCCTAACTAGTTTGTCTAAACGGATCAAGGGACTATCGATACTGCCCTAAAAATAGAAAAAGATATGCAATATAAATTGTTCAAATAACCAAATATCTTAGAGAAAAAATTATATAAGACAACAGGATACCGAACCTCTCTTCTTACCTTACCTTATTGTATTAGATATACTTCAATGGTTGTGTACAATTCTTTCATATGGCCTGCCATGAACATTCTTAATATACATATGTGAGAGAGGTGTATATAATTATTTTTAGATAAGAGAGAGAGAAAGAGAGAGTAACCTTGGTAACAGTGAAGTGTAATGATAAAAATAATAGTAGACGACTGTCAAGCTGTTAAATTAAAATAAGAGAAACTTACAGAGAGAAAGTCAGAGAGTTAAGGGAAGAAAGAAAATGAACATGTATAAACTTAATCCAAGTTACAATGTCTGACTAAAAAATCAAAACAAAAAATTGTAGTATTTAGGGTGTTCTAATCAAGTAAGAAGAGAAAATTGAATGTCACCATGATAACAGATTAATGTTGTGATTATGCGATCAGTAGAGAACTCTCAAAACCAAGGTCTAAAGCCTCCGAACTTTGTCTCATCCTTAGTTTTTTCATTCTTATATATATATATTAAAAGAATAATACCTACTTATAGTATTTTTTGGTAAACCTACTTGTTGTACTTGTTTCCTAAAATAATTTTTTCATTATTTGGAAAATACCATATTAAAAATCATTATGGACTGAAGAAATTTTCTTATTTTCAGANATATTTTATATTATTTGATGTGGCGCTCTTTGAAAAAGCTTGAGAAGAAATATAAGAGTCTTATGTGTAGTTATGCTTTTCATATATATACATTATTGCAATTAACTAAAACAGAAAAGCACAAAATTCTATTGATAATAATGTTAAAATAGAAAAAAATATGCAATATAAATTGTTCAAATAACCAAATATCTTAGAGAAAAAATTACATAAGACAAACCTCTCTTCTTACCTTACCTTATTGTATTAGATATACTTCAATGGTGGTGTACAATTCTTTCATATGGCCTGCCATGAACATTCTTAATATACATATGTGAGAGAGGTGTATATAATTATTTTTAGATAAGAGAGAGAGAAAGAGAGAGTAACCTTGGTAACAGTGAAGTGTAATGATAAAAATAATAGTAGACGACTGTCAAGCTGTTAAATTAAAATAAGAGAAACTTACAGAGAGAAAGTCAGAGAGTTAAGGGAAGAAAGAAAATGAACATGTATAAACTTAATCCAAGTTACAATGTCTGACTAAAAAATCAAAACAAAAAATTGTAGTATTTAGGGTGTTCTAATCAAGTAAGAAGAGAAAATTGAATGTCACCATGATAACAGATTAATGTTGTGATTATGCGATCAGTAGAGAACTCTCAAAACCAAGGTCTAAAGCCTCCGAACTTTGTCTCATCCTTAGTTTTTTCATTCTTATATATATATATTAAAAGAATAATACCTACTTATAGTATTTTTTGGTAAACCTACTTGTTGTACTTGTTTCCTAAAATAATTTTTTCATTATTTGGAAAATACCATATTAAAAATCATTATGGACTGAATAAATTTTCTTATTTTCAGAATATTTGTCATACACGTTTAGCCCATTTTAAGGTATCTTGGGTTGATCGATTTTGTTTGCTAATACTATACTTTGTTACTATCCTACTTTATACGGTTATTTTATTTACACCATAGGTTACTTTATAGTTTATGAGTTTTTAAAATTTATTCTTTCAAAAATTAGGAAACAATATATTTGAAAAGTAAGAACGGAAAAATAAAAGATAAAAATAGATGTTTATAATGTAGGTTTAGATGTTTATAATGTAGGTTTTCAAATTAGGAGAGGGTTTTTAGATGTTTTTATATAGGGTTAATTTAATTTTCCCCTCATAATTATTGGTTATTTGAATTTACCCCCCTCAAAGATTCTGTAATTAACTTATCTCCTCAAACTCGCGGTTCTGTGATTTTGCCGTTTGAAGGCATGCGTGTGGCTCTCACGTTCCCATTTTTTTACCAAAAAGCCCATCATTTGCTAAACATGTGATTCACTTAAGGTCCCTATTTTTTTATACCTATACTACCCTCACAAACCCCTCCCATCTGACCTCATTTTTTAAGTATAATCTAACAGTTAAGATTTTAAAACTATAATCGCCGAGATATAACTCTCGCTTCCTCTTTGGAGGTCCTTTAATGGCAGTGGGGCTGTAAAAATTAACGAGAGCATTGCAGCAGACCAAACCAACCCACAAAGCGCAGTGAAGAAAATTCATTCATAACCCAAAATTCACAAATCACCCGAACCTAATTTCATAAAAATCAAAACCTACACCAGCCAATCCCTAATTCAGGGATTAGTTATTGGGTTTTTTATACTACCTAAGGTCCTTGTTTTTTTGATAAAAACCAACAAAAATAGGTTAGAAGACTAGTTATTGGCGGTGGTTTCATAAATCACCCAAACCCTAATTCAGTTTGATAAAAAAAAAAAAAAATCCAGCCAATTTCTCCATCATTTATGTCGATTTGCTACCTCCATTAACTTATTCCAAACAAAATCCCAAATCTAAAAAAAAAACAGAGAGAGAAACCTAAAGTTAGAACCGGGTTTGAGAGGTAACCACCTTTCCACGGTCTGAGAGAGATGATTTCGGGCCGAACTCGTCTTCGCCAAGATTTTCGTCCCTTTCATCTTTATCAACCCTAGACCTCCTTGTTTCAGTGAAGGTTGGAGGGTCTGCAACTTCGTCTTGGTCATAGCTTCTCGATCAAGATGCAGAAATGACAGAGAGAAAGAAGAGGAAGGGTAGAGACGATGGTGGTTGTGCTGCTAATGATGATGGTGGTTGTTGGTATTCGGACGATCGAGATTCAACTAATCTTCATCATCTTCTTCTTGACAATCACCACCTGCATCCCCGGCCACCACCGCCATTAACCCTAAAAAAAGCTCTCAATTGACCATCAAAATGAGAAACAGTTTGAAGCAATTGGGCATATACGTGTGAGGGTAGTTTAGGCATTATAATGTAAGAAACTTAAAAGAATCACGTGAGGGATGTGTCTGGGGTATTTTGGTAAATATGAGAATGTGCGAGACGCACGCACGGTCTTCCAACGGCAAAATCACAAAAATTGTTAATTTGAGGGGTAAGTTAAAAATAGGATCTTTAAGGGGGTAAGTCCAAATAGCCAATAATTATAAGGGGGTAAGTTAAATTAACCCTTTTATATATATTGGGCCATATGTTTATAATGTAGGTTTTTTTAACCCACATCTAAAAGTCAGGGTTTTGTTAACCCAAAGGCTTCTCCTATAATATATTACTAGTCCATATATCTCGTGCAAGGCACGGGGGCTTCTTTTAGAAAAAAAGTTTGAATTTTTTTATTAGATAATTAGATAATTTAGTTGTTTTAGATTTTGAATTTGAAAATCTAAAATCCTTACGGTTATTAGTTGGAATAACCGTATGTCAATGTGACTAAGGTTAAGGATTACACAATCACCAAAAAATAATATTGGTGATAAAGATGGAAACTAAAATCTCTAATCAAGAGTATTGACTTATTCGATTCTTTAACATGCGGAAACAAGAATCGAATATTTCAANTGATAATACCAAATGGAAGCGTTCGCTTTATAATTGGTGAAGCAATTTCATTGTTTTCTTCTAGCGGGGATGCCGTTCCTAACATGGATGTATATGCTCAGATTTAAAAATTCGTTTCAATAATGGCTGAAAAATAAAAAAAAGGTATGCTAATAGGTATATTCATTCGAATGTATATGGTTAATATGCAGGATAAAGAGTCACCTCTTAGCTCCAATGATATTAATACAAAAATTTTTGAGTTATTGAATTCCGGCATATGTGGTGGTGAACCACAAGAAGTGAAACCAATGGCTAGGAAGCCTCCTTATCCAAAGCATGTAACTGCACTCAAATCTTTGAAAAAGGAAAGGAAGCCTTTCATTGTAGCTGATTTAGAGACTATTCAAATACCAATAGATGATCCAACGGATACTAAACCAATAGAGGATCCAACAGATACTAATCAAATAGTTGATCAAATGGATACTATTCCAATAGAGGATCAAATAGAGTATCCATCAGATACTATTCTAAAAAAGAAGCAAACTGATACAAATCCTAAAGAGGATCCAACTGAGGCTCTTACTAAAATGCATGTAG
The DNA here is from genome assembly GCA_002174775.1 of Macleaya cordata. Classification (NCBI taxonomy): domain Eukaryota; kingdom Viridiplantae; phylum Streptophyta; class Magnoliopsida; order Ranunculales; family Papaveraceae; genus Macleaya; species Macleaya cordata. Next base: position 41,121 of record MVGT01003819.1, read on the forward strand.
CTTATGCTGCGGGGTTCTTAGTGGTTAAGCCGGGTGAAGATATTAGTGCAGTGCCTGATTTTAAAACTGAAACATATTTCAGTGAAGAATACAATTTATTATATCCTGATTTTAAAGATAAGAGTACACAAATGTTGTTCAACTTTATAGAGCGTTTAGCAGTGGTAGCTAATAAAACTAAGATTAGAACAGTTTACTTCCATAACTTAGCACGATTCGATGGTATTCTATTAATGAAATATTTGACTATTCATGGGAATAAGTACTCCTTCAAAACTATTATGAGGAACCTTACTCTTTACGAGTTCTCAGTGTATCTGGGACAGAAACTGGTGTTCAGTCTAAGAGATTCATATTTTCTACTCACTGCTAGTCTTGATGAGTTGGGTAAGACTTTATGTCCTGAATTAGGTTCTAAAGGCTCCATCGATCATGATAAATTGAGAGTGGAGGATCTTCATCCTAAGAAGAATGAATTGTTGGATTATATGAAACAGGATATTCGTCTTTTAGGTGGTGTTATGCTGAAGGCTCAAGATATTTATTGGAGAAAGTTCAAAGTTGATTTCAAGAGTTGCTTGACATTGTCATCGCTAGCTTTAACCATTTTTCGTATGCGCTATTACGATCCTAATAGTTGGCCTATCCATATACCCAGTAGGAACGAAGATACATTCATTCGGCGTGGGTACTATGGTGGCCATGCTGATGTGTATAAGCCAATAGGAATAAATTTATACATCTACGACGCGAACAGCTTATATCCATATGTCATGAAATCTTTTCCTATGCCGGGTGGTGTACCAGTCTGGCATGATAATTTGGAAGGCAAGGATATATCCGAGTTGTTTGGATTTATTGAGGCTTGTGTAGTGTGTCCTACTACAATGACTCGACCATTCTTACCCTATAGGGATAAGAAGACTGGTACTTTACTTTTCCCAACTGGTGAGTTCGTAGGTGTGTATTTTAGCGCTGAATTGGAATATGCACAAAAGTTAGGTTATAAGATTCAACCACTAAGGGGCTACTTCTTTGAGAATAATAACACTAGTCCTTTCGATAGCTTTGTGGAATACCTCTACGAGAGTAGACAACAAGCTAAGAAAAGTGGTGATAAAGCAATGGCATATGTGTACAAGTTAATAATGAACTCGCTGTACGGTAGATTTGGTATAAATCCAGAAAGTACTATAACTGAGATATGCGAAAGGAAGAGATATGACATATTGCTTCATAGTGTTAAAAAATTAGTCTATGGGGAGAAGCTGAGTGATAAATACTTGATGGTTAATTATAAAATAAATACTGTACATGCTGACAACTCAGAGTGGAATCCTCCTAAGATATCGGCTGTTCATTTGTCCGCAGCTATTACAGCTTATGCTCGTATTTATATGTACAAACACATTTCAAGACATGACTGTGTCTACACTGATACTGACTCAGCTGTTCTAGAACGTCCTCTTCCAGAAGATGAAATATCAGATTAAATATTGGGTAAGTTTAAGTTAGAGAACATAGTTCCTAAAGGAATATTCTTAGCACCTAAGTCTTATGCATTATATAAAGAAGATGGTACTACACAAATTAAGCATAAGGGTGTAGCAAAACATGTTGTCAATTCTGAATGGTTTGATGAACAATACGCTGATTTGAGTAGAATAGTGGAGACAACCCTGAAAGAGAAGTTCAAAATAGATTGGAAAAATCAAAACATATTAATAAATAATAAAAAACTTCACCTTGGAATGGGTGAGAATAGGAAAAGGGAGGTTGTCCTTGATGAAAATAATCATTGGGTAGACACAAACCCAAGGAATATAATAGACTATGATGGTCAAGACATCTCTTTTTTAATTTTTAAATTGAAGAATCTTCAGGAGGAGAAAGATAATATTGAGAAAGATCTTCTGGAGGATAATGCTAAAAAAGAGAAAGAGAATGAATTGCTGCAGAAAGAGAATGAAATGCTGCTGAAACTAATGGAATTGCAGAAGAATGAGAATGAATTGCTGCAGAAAGATAATCAAAAGGCTAAGGAACAAGTGAATAGCCCTCTTACGGAAACCCCAACGGGATTAGAGCAACCTACTCTTCACCATACAGAGGCTAAGAAGAAGAAGCCGAAGGGGAAGGCTAAGAAGGGGAAGGCTAAGAAGCCGAAGGAAAATGACACTAGCTAACCAACGGAGAAAAGACCCCCCCACTTCCTTCTTTCTTTCCTTTTTAGTGAGTGAAGGGAAGCACAGGTGCCCTAACGCTCTAACACTTCTTCCTGTTCTTCTGCCCTTGCCTCCTTACCTATATCAGGGGTATGGAGCCTGCGTCGGAGTTTCACTTGCATGTAGAAAGGAGATCGCTGTCTCCAGTCTACGGGAGTACAGTATCCGGCTAGCATTCCCCTTACTGTTTCCCGACCACTTCCTTCTTGTCTGTACCCTATTGGATCTCGTCCGATTGGACTCTTACGCTTCTCTTCCTTGCTTCGTGGTGCAGGATCGTCACCCCTCGCGGTTTTATGCCATCAGCTCAAGGCATTTAGGCAAGCTAGTTTCCAAGCCTCGTTGGCTCCCAAGCAAGTTAACGAAGATAATTTAACAGACAGGAGCTCGTTGTCTCCATCGACGTACCAGGATACAGGTTCAGTGGTTATATATTATATTTATCTTTCTATTTATCCTTGAGTTATCTTACAGCTCTTTAAGGTTGCTGTTGAGTTGCTGGTTGGAGACGGGGAGCGCTAAAGGGGGTTGGGGAACTCCCCAGCTGGTTGTTTTTTTCTTTTCTTAATTACTTATACGGAGTAGCGTTTGTATTAAGAGTATACCGAAGGAGTTCTTTAACTGGCATGCTTTGGAGCTAAGGAAATCTGGCACCTTGGTAGTTCGGTGAATGAGAGAGTTGGCTGAGTTGATAGGAAGTACGCTTGGCTTGTTGCTTTAGATAGATATCCCATTAATAAAGAGACATTAAGGAAGAGGCTTCTTTCACCGAAGGGAGCGATGGGATCCCCGAGACAGGAGCCCGAGCGCCAATAAGAGAAGAATGGAATCCCAGAAATCAGCAAGAAAAAGGGATGCAAGCTGATGGAAAGAAGCCTATACTATATTAGANTATTTTATATTATTTGATGTGGCGCTCTTTGAAAAAGCTTGAGAAGAAATATAAGAGTCTTATGTGTAGTTATGCTTTTCATATATATACATTATTGCAATTAACTAAAACAGAAAAGCACAAAATTCTATTGATAATAATGTTAAAATAGAAAAAAATATGCAATATAAATTGTTCAAATAACCAAATATCTTAGAGAAAAAATTACATAAGACAAACCTCTCTTCTTACCTTACCTTATTGTATTAGATATACTTCAATGGTGGTGTACAATTCTTTCATATGGCCTGCCATGAACATTCTTAATATACATATGTGAGAGAGGTGTATATAATTATTTTTAGATAAGAGAGAGAGAAA
>MVGT01002453.1:11412-42089 GCA_002174775.1 Macleaya cordata
AAACAGTGTGGGAAACACTCTTAGCAATCTAACCACCTATGGTACTTAGTGTTCTAAGTCACTTACCATCCTAGGATGTCTTCCGGTGGTGAGTTGAGTTCTTCGGAGCCTTTGTAGATTTCTTCTCTTTCAACTGTAGTGAACTGAGACTCACTAGACTCTAACTCAGAATTACAAGTGATCATCTTGAGTTAATTTTTGACACGAAATTCGACAAACATAAAACATGGACCTTTCAATTACAATCATGATGTAATAGATATGTTTTATGTTAATATCTAGCCTATTCATACGTGATGTTGCATGCGTTTTTACATATTTTGGGTGTAGAAACTACACATTGAGTGCATGATCACTTGTTAATAAAAAAACATGTAAATAAGAAAGCAAGAGAAACTTTGAATCTAAATGATTCATGCCTTTGAGGCGGCCTTATGGCGATACCCCATGATGGGTTCCCCGTGGAAGACGATCTCACGATCGTGGGTGGCACCCGTAACAACCGTAAGATTTAAAAATCAAAAGGAAAATGTAAAGCGTTAAAAACGACCACGTTTTCTGACCATGTACTGTTGTTGATTCCATAGTAACGATGCTAAACATGATAGTTTATATTGCTGTATGCTTTTTAAAAGCGTTGCATATGCTGTTTTTATGCTTATATGATGATGAATACGACATATTATGTAATGATGATGATGCTTGCAACATGGGATACATTTATATGATGTGGAAGTGTTTTTATCATGTTTTCATGACGGTTACAAGCTATGGAATGTTGCTGTCACACCTTTTAAAACGCGTGACCGGATGTAGTTGGAGTATTATATGCCTTACATATTCGATAGTATTGATGGTGGGGACATGGGATGTATGTATATGAGATTGGGTGTGAAATGTTACATTTTCCTCAATGATTAGAAGTTATAAATGTTATTGTCACGTAATTGGAAAAGCGTGGCAGATTGTAGAATGAGGTGTTACCGGCCTTAAATGTTGAATATATTCATGGGCACTCATTGGCATCACTTGGAGTTGTCTTGTGGAGTACTTAAGGACATTTCCAGGCCATTCTAGGCTCGGAGAGAAACATGTAAAGATACCATACCTGCATTTCATGTGTCGTAGGCAAGGTGAGTCGGTTAGATCTTCTCATTGGGAATCCAATGGGTTGTGGCGTAAGTATAGACATGTATTTTGTTTTACATAGTTCTTCCTACTGAGTTTAAACACATTTGTTTTTCTCCTACTCTCCATAGATTCAAAAGTTGGGACATTGGGCGGATCGTAGATTCACGAGGATTTTACTTGGTTTTGAAGTATGGAGTAGGTTATTCTACTTCGAGAGAACACTATTATTAATACCACTACTTATGCAGGGGATGGGACATTTAAATTTCATACTCGCATGATTTGATTTCTAAGAATATTTGGTAAAGGATTATTTCATGAGTGTTTTTCATTAGATGATGGTTTGATGGTAGTATTCTTTCATCTTGAGAAGGAAACCTTATCCAACAAAGGATATGCGGACATAGTTTTTCATTAAATATTTCTCTAAGGCCCTGCTTGGTATGCAGGAAAAATTTACAGAATGCAAATTATCACAGCTGTGGTAGTAGTAGTTTGCATGGACAAACAAGGCCATAGGTATCCTAACTACCAGAGGAATACCATACCAAACAGCTTTTGACCGGGAATAACTGCAGATGCAAATTTACCCTGCATACCAAGCAGGGCCTATAGTATGAGAGTACTTTTGTTCTAGAACATAAATAAAAATTTAAATGCTTTTGTAATGAACTAAGATCATTCATCTAAGGACTTAATGAACGCCCTCATATGAGCCTTCCAATAGGGATAGTTGTTCCCATTAAACAACTGAGGTTTATTCACCCCACTTCCTTCCTTCTGTGAATCCATTAGTTACATGTTAGGATCACATTAAGGTTGCTAAACCCTAAAAAATAAACTAGGCTCTGATACCAATTGAAAATTCAATATCCCTACAGTTGTCAAATCCAACCGAAAGTGTGTTACTACGTAGAGGGATAAAACCTATAATAATTAAAAATTATTTGCTAAAATCTAAGTCTAATAGCAAAAATCTCAAAACAGAGTATTGACTTATTCGATTCTTAATATACGGAATCAAGAATAAGAACCGAATATTTCAATCTCTCAGAAATAAGAAATCTGAACACAGAGATTTTTGTTGCCGACAAAAACCCAAATTGGGAAAAACTACGAGACCTAGTCAAGTCAAAATAATTCACTAAATAAACGAGAACTTACAAACCGTTACCCACTGACTCAAGACTCGAACTCCACGATCTGATCAGTCGGATGCAATCTCTATGACTCGAATCCACGAACCACCACTTAGTTGATCACCACACGATGCGTCTCCAACTTAGAATCCACCAAGTTGTTGAATTGTGTGAGATTATGAGAAGTAGGATTAACATAATCCTTTTATAGAGGTATGGTACATCCAAACATGTTTAGGAAACTCATAAAACAATTTGACGTCGGTTAGGAATCTCGTTCAAACAAGAATTTGAATTTTAGCAACTTCCAAACGAGAATTCCTGTGTTGGTTTCAATATGAACATATTTCCTATCGAAAGCAAATACTCATGTTGAAGGTACTTTTGAAAGCAACTATGTCTCTATCGAAAGCAAGCTTATTTATTTTCAAGACTAACCTATTGTTTTCGAAATCAATATGTACTTATCGAAAGAAAGCTCATCTGTTTTTCAGAACAGTGAATGAACTCATTTCGAAAACAACACTGGCAGTGTCGAAATCAAAGTAGTCTGTCAACTGACTTTTGTTTCCATTTCGAAATCAAACATTTGATATCGAAAGCAAAGCTTCCTGTTTTCACACAAAGCCTTGATTTCGCAATCAAAAGAAAGATTCTAAGTGTTAAAAACACTATAAATCTTTCATTTTGAATAGGACGACTTACCTATGGTCTTATATGAATCTAACCACCTATGATGATACTAGGTATCTAACTCACTTACTATCCTAAGATGTTTTCCGGTGGTGTTGAGTATGAGCATCTCTGCAAGTCGAATCTCCTTCGTCTTCAATCTTCAATGACCAGATCATAGAGACAACAAGCTAACTCTAACTCAAGTCACACAGAGAGAACCTATGGATCTAACATTAACCATAGTAAGATAGACATACGGTTAATCTAACTAAACCGTAGGCCACCTAGACTCTCAGTTTCTATAAACATTTTAGATAAAACAAAAACTATATTTGTGGAATCTATCCATAAATCGCTATTTTCAAGTAGGGGCAACTACGGTTCAGTTCTATATGACAACATTTATGATGGTTTAGTACCAACAATAAAAAATATGACAGTTTAGTCCAAAAAAGAAACTACACATGCATTTTGCTGGATAAAAATGCCCTCACAGTAAATACACAAACACCAACTAACTTTTTATTTAGTTTTTTAAAATAAAAAATGACATAACTTTTAAAATACAAATCATTTTTTCATAAAAATTATATTTTTGGAAATCATTCATTGAGTTCTTCAAAATGAGACCAGTCAACAATAATTTTTTTCTAAAAAAAAAATTTATATTACAAAATATGCAAATTCGAATTTGCAAATATGAACTGTGATTTTTATTGAGTTCAAAAAATTTATATTACGAAATATGCAAACTCAAAAGACTAAAACATCATTTTTTTATTTAAAAAAAGGACTAAACTGACAATAAAAGATCAATAAAAGAGATTTTAGACAAAAACAAAATAGCTCTCACAAAGAGGTATTTGGTCGATCCCTGTTTCAAGTATAATCAAAACTTTTAGGCCAGTAGTACTATGTGCTGATGTGGTTATTGAACACATCACATGAGGTGGATCATGGATGGCATCCCAAGCTATTTTGTGCACCCACCAATAACTATCCAACCCTTTATTGTTTTGCAGTCAAAGACAAGTAGAGCGACTGCATAGCAATAAATGGATGGGTGATGGCAGTGATGTGCACCCTCATGTAATATGGGTGCACAAAATAGCACTCTCCCGAACTAGAAACGGTAACTAGGAGAACTTAGAGGTATCTACGTGGAATGAGTAGTGAGAACACAAAAAGACAATCCTCATAAAAAATAAATAAAAAAACTCAGAAAAGAACTCAAAAAGACAATTGTAGGTTGAATAGACGAGTATAGAATTCCATCTGGAGGGATTAGTTGGTTTGTTTTTTGCTACTTCTGGATCGGTTCAAAGCAGGAGTATGAGCCAAGCTCAACCATATACTACTAAATTACAAGCTTTAGAACAGGAACAACAAAAACAGAAATGTTTCCAAGGCTAACTCGCAAATTAAATGCTCTTCTGAGTCGAATGGATTAAGATGCACTTGACCTGTACAAATAATTTACCATTCAACAACATTTGGACATACATTTTCTTTTGCGGTCCCAATGACTTTGACGGCGAAAGCCAGTAGTATCTCATCAACAAAATCGCCTGCCCCAGATTTTATAGACATTTAACCATATCAGAGTGACGGAATGCCAACTTCATGCTGTTCTCGTTTTCCATAACTCTACGGAGCTCAGCTCAGGTTACTAACTGCATAAATGTGTCAGTTGATCACGTCTCATCATCGATGATTTCATGTCCGTCTTGAAGTACCGGCAATTGCCCAATGTAGCCGAACCCTGCTTGTCCTGTTCCTTCTGCCATCTTTGATCTCACCACCTGGCACATCAATACCTTCTATAATGTCTCTAACAAATTACAACATGTAGAAATTCTCGAAACGAAAAGGAAACTGGAGAACCCAGGTAGGCCGGTACCAACCATTAAAAAAAAAAGAAGTCCCGGAACTAAAAAAAGAAAAGAAAAAAAGAAGGAAGGAAAACCGTAAAATGTATTTTCATCTGCTTGGAAGGCTCGAATTGGAAAAATAAAATAAAATAAAAAATGCCACCTATTGTCATAGCCAGTTATCATATTTGGAGAGGAAGGATGGTAGTTTGCAATCTCTACCACAAGTGACCTGAGTTATAACTCAAAATTCCGTCAAATTGGTGATTGCAAAATGCTGGTTAAACGTTCTCATGTTTGGATTTATGATAAATTAGCTTCATAGAGAAAACAGACTGAAGCAAAGTGGGGTGAGTGGAACTGTAAGTTATGTGCGATAGGGGAATCTAAAATGTTCTGAACATTAATTGGATGACTTTGTGTTACTGAAAGATTATGACTTGGCGAATCATAACTATGTAAAAAAACAAGAAATTGTTAAAAAGGTTTAGAATTTTATCAAAAAGAATAAGCAGATGTTTGTTAAGTAAAAAAAAAATAAAAAAAAAAAATTTACCCACAAAAGGAAGAGTTCAACATAGTATTTCATATTAAGAAGCTCAATTATGTATATCGAAATAAAAGGAATGAGTCAAGACCTTCTCTATTTCGCTGCACAGAAGAGGATTCTCTCTCAGGTACTGTAAAGCTTTGTCTCTACCCTGTCCCAACCTGCAACAAAAATATTAGCCGACGACCACGAATCATCTAAACATGCATATCACGGAAACATAATCATTTAGATCAGTGTTAGTAAATTCTGTGGTTGTCGATGACATAAAACAAAACTCGCTAGAATCCATCATCACCAGCTAGTCGACTTGCCTTCCAAAAGGAAAACAAAAATTAAAAGAAGGAAATGAAACCAAAAAGGGAAAGTCCATGGTGTCACTACTCAATACTAATAGTTGCTTCTATTAGTGACTCAGTCCCAACTTTACCAACAATGATTTGATCTTATATAAGGAGTACATAAATTTCAGTTTTCATGTGATTTTGGAAGTTTATTTGATGTGAGATGGTGTAAATCCAAGACAATTTGTTTTGTAAGTAGGCGCATGTTCATACTTGAGAAATAGATATCTACGCATCAGGCTTCAGTTTAGTAATTACAGAATAAATAGATGATGTAAATAATATTGCGGAAGCGTTTCAACTCTCTAAAAGAACACGATTTCTACTAATCAAAATATATTCATTATAAAACTTAATTAATTTTCGTACTAGGAGCTCTTTATATAGATAACTCCTCACCAAAGAGCCCAAAACTTACTAAAAACCTAAAAACTTGCAACCCAAGTAAACTACTAACCTAAGGACACTTTCTAAACATAAAATAACTCAAAAATAGCAATTTAAGACCTCCTAAAATACCTACCTAAAAGCTAATACGAAATTATTAAAAATAGAAACTATTTTCTCTCTCTAGAATATTTTGTACACATCATACTCCCCGGCTTCGAAAAAGTTCGACCCGAACTTTGAAGAATCTTCCTCATCAGCGTCAGGCGGATCCGGCAGTTCAACAGTTAAGTGCTCTTCGATGTGACCAAACAATTCTTTACCATAAATCCCATGACCAAACAGCCCTTGAATGCTGGAGTTTTCATCAATACGTGGGTCAAAAATCTGATCTGGACAACTTTTCTTCTTCGCAGCAGCAACTGTGTATGGTACACCAGTAAATCCATCGTCATCCTCTTTAACTAAATCTGATTTTCCTTGTCTTTGCAGATTTATTTCAACATCAATCAAAGGTTGGGGGACCTCTGATTTGGGGGTGAAAACTTTAACAGGTCGGGATGGAGGGATGATTGTCCGGTTAAAGGTAGTGGGATCTTCCTTCTCAATGGTCTTCAATTTCTGCTGTGGAAGGGCAGAACTTGATGCGACTTGTTGAGGAGGGAAAAGGGTTCTAGGGTACGGATCAGTTTCGGCATGGGTTTGGGGGGATTTACTCGAACCAAGCAAGGGAATTACGTTACCTGTTGCTTGCACCATCATCATGGCCTTCACAAGTTCGGACAGCTCCTTCACTCCTTGGGCTGTTGCATCCAACTTTTCTGTGAAATTCGAAACCTTCTTCTCCATCGACTCCACACGCTGATCAAGATTCTCACGCGCTTCTTTCCGTATAAGCGCCACACGATCCATGAAAAACATCTCGTCTCACAATCCAAGAGCGCACGAGGCTCTGATACCAAAATTGATGTAAATAATATTGCGGAAGCGTTTCAACTCTCTAAAAAAACACGATTTCTACTAATAAAAATATATTCATTATAAAACTTAATTAATTTTCGTACTAGGAGCTCTTTATATAGATAACTCCTCACCAAAGAGCCCAAAACTTACTAAAAACCTAAAAACTTGCAACCCAAGTAAACTACTAACCTAAGGACACTTTCTAAACATAAAATAACTCAAAAATAGCAATTTAAGACCTCCTAAAATACCTACCTAAAAGCTAATACGAAAATATTAAAAATAGAAACTATTTTCTCTTTCTAGAATATTTTGTACACATCAATAGAGCTCAGTTTTTAATCCACTGATTCGTAAAAACTGCTGTCATGATGATTCACAGCACTCGAAAAGAAATCCTAATCGATTGATTATCAGCATCATCAACAAACTCCATTCCTCATTTGAATTCAATCAAGAACCATATCTTCTATTAATTTAAATGTCTTTAAAGCCGCTCTCGATAGCTCAATCATCAACCCTCGTGGCCTTCACCTTTCTGTAATTTCATCAACTAACAATTAACACCATGTTGTAGGTGAACAATATACTAGGATGGTCCATCTTGATATGAGCAACTTCAACATACTAGACCACAAAGATATGAACTGAGGAATCAGGATCCTTCCCGAAATATAAACCTACTGTAGCAAGGAACTCAATTACTCATATCCATTGTTACACTAGTTATTGCTCCCTCACTTAACTCTCTATACTCTATTTTCTTTCCTTAACGAAGAAAATCTGAATTCACAAGAAAAATGGAACTTTGAAAGTGCATGAAAACCAGAAGAGATATATATTTGAAAACATGATTGAGGGGATGCCAGTTCTATTTGCTAGAAGTTCATAAAAATTGTCAGTTGGTGATACACAATCTACAAACATCTGACTGATGTCCCCATTGGGAAGATCAGATAACCAGCAATCCAAAACACATGGCAACAGTGCAACACCAGACTTCAAATTTGATAATAATATATTTTTGGCTTCCAGGACATCACAGTTGATTGGATGGTTGGGATTATCCCAAAATTCCCAACTGGGATTACTTTTTGCTAGGAGATGATCAAGTTCAACGAACACAGGCAATGCCGAATGTAGGCCATTGCCTTAATAGAATGCAACATTAGAATCCATTATAGAGAACAACATGCATGATACAGATGCAGATGCGACAGAGGGTGTAGGACAAACCTATGATCCCCGTAGCTGTACCAAGATCCCTTTCTTACTACAGCATCCATCATCTCAGCACAATCTAAGATGCAACCCTGCACAGAAAATAAATTAGACAATGTACAGTGTGTTGAGTATTAGAATAGAAAACTAAAATTAAGAGTTAAGGCATCATTAAGTTACCATACTTACCAGTTTACTCACTCCCTCTCCAAATATAATCTCAAATTCGGCTTGCTTGTAGGGCCTTGACACCTAAACAAAAACTAGTGAGAAAAGAAAAATAACTTCTTCTATCTACTTGAGGAACATGTGATAATAAAAAGTAAAGAACTGATATACAATTCATTAACTTCGTCATAGAAGATAACCTACTAGGGATCCATCCAAAGGGGAATGCAAGTTCTCTCATTAAAAAAGAAAAAATATGAACCACAAGTTTTGTTTTTGTTTTTTTCTTTTTTAGCAAAATTAACCACAAGTTGATCGGATAAAAATCCTTGTAAGAAAAATGAACCCCGAGTTGATTGGACAAAACTTATAGGACCATACAATCAGACAAATAAATGTTTAATACTTTATATGATGAACGTTTATGGCAAGCTTGATCTAAACTTCAACTTGATAATAATAATAATAAGTTATTATAGGTGTCTAGGTGATCAACGTAATATATTTTAGGTTATGCAACTTCCAAATAAATAAATAAGTAAAATTTTTTAACACGAAATTGGGCTTAAAGCCCTCCTTTTTTTTTCATTTGGACATACAAGATAGGGACCTTTTGACTATTTTTTATTTATTTGTGAATGTGGTATCTAGTTTGTAAAAGAGAGAGCATTAACTATGTGTACATTTTACAAATTACTGAATTGCCCTCTCTTCTCAGACATACCACAAACAAACAATGTTGCCAGACTGTCAGAAGTTATCGTCCGCCAGTCACCAGAGTTGTCGGAATTGTCATCGGAGTTGCTGAAGTCATCATTTGAGTTGTCGGAGTTGTCGGCAGAGTTGTTGGATTGTTCACCGAAGTCATCACCAGACTATGCAAATACAAATTTGTATTTTGCATGATATATGACTCCTATGCAAATAAGTGTTTGCACGGTTACTAAGCGTAGTGTTTCCATATGGGGATTGTGCAACAAAGTGTTTTGCATGGTTACTATGCAAATTAGTATTGGCATGGTGACTACACAAACAAGTGTTTGCATGGTTACTACGCAATTTAGCATTTGCATTATAGTTAACAGCAGGACTGTGAATGTACAATTTAAATGTTCCAAGGGTGTTTCTGTCCGTTCACAAAAAGAGGGACTAATCATAGAAAATCCCTCATTTTCTATTTTTTAATCACTTTCCTTAAAATTTATGGAATGAAAAAATAAATCAAGAAATTGCCCAAAACCCACTTTTAAAGCTGTCAAATACCATTTACTACACAAATTTTTATCTTTGTACAAATACTCATATTTGAAAATTATATGTTTGTTCACTCACTTCTTAATATCAAAATATCCAAAAACTCTATTTTGGTGCACTTTTAGTTCCATTTATACCCTTATTTTGTCTTTTTTCTGTCATTATAATGGTGTATAGGTGGAGGAGAGAGAAAGTTCGTTATTTTTATTTTTTTAAAACTTTAAATTATTATATCTCTTAAACTAAAAATCAGATTTTGACAATTTATATATTTGGAAAGCACTCGTCGAGATCTTTACTTATTCTTTTGCTATTGCCTGATTTTGAAGCATGAAAATTAAAATTTAAAACAAATTAAAAAAAAAAAAAAACTAGTTAAAAACAAAGTTTATGAAATGCAAAAAAAGAAGAAGATATTTTTAGAAAAAAAGGATTGTTAACTGGTCTCATTTCAAAGATCTCGACAAATGCTTTCCAAAAAGATAAATTTTTTAAAAAAACTGATTTGTATTTTTAAAGTTATGACATTTTTTGTGTGAAAAACAAAATTAAGAAAAAAAAGTAGTTGTTGGTAACGTGCACAGAGAGTTAATTATTCCTTTGAATTAGTTAGAGGGCAGATATGTCTTTACACCTTTTTTGGAGTTTTTGGCTATTTTGAAATATCTGTATAGGTTTTGAATCAAAATATTATTAAAAAGGTGTGTTTGGTTATTCCTTGTAAATAAATTGGGTTTTCTTCTATAATAGATTAAATTAGTAAGATTATCGGCTGGCCTTTTTCTAGGTGCTCCTCATCTAAAGAACCCTTGCCCCCAGTTGACACCTAGCAATTTTGATTATACTTTGGGTTCTAAGTTTTACAAAGGGCTGATTTTTTGTGAAGGTGATAATTGGCAAGATCAAATCTAATGAGGTACATATTAAGAACCTTAGAAGCTTCAGTGAAAAGGCTTCTTTTATAAGAGGGTTGATATGAAAACTCGAGATAATCTTTTATTTATGTTATTTCCCAAACTTAAAATAAAAAAGGAAATGAATAAATGTCAATTCATGAAAAATTATATAAAAAATGTGTGTGTAACATTAACTTGCTCGAAGGCTGATTGCACAATAAGTTAGTAGCCACATATTATACGAAGAGTTTTCTTTGTAAGTGAATGAAAATCGGCATCAATGATTTATTTTAGAATTATTAGGATTACCTTGCTTTTCTGCACCCTCACTCGAACCTTAAGCCCAACATCTTCATCTCCCTTAACCTGGATCAGTGTAGGATCTATCAATAAAAAATGACTGGAAATAGAGCAATATTCAATGGATCAGAGACATATATACACATCAAACATTATTTGAAGCAAGTTTTTTGGGCTTACAGACTTTATCTTCCCCGTAGAACGTATCTCAAGACGAACTGATGCAAAGAACTTCAAAGCAATTCCTCCACTTGTGACTTCAGGATTCCCATAAAAGACACCAATCTTGTGAAGCCCAAAACAAATGAGTGATAGAATTGGTCTCTTATGAAAAACAATTGCAACTTGCAGGATAAAATTAAAAGCATAGAATCAGAAAATGAAATTTGGGACTAGTTGGCATCGTTAGCTTAAGTGATTTAGTTTGTTTATTCTGGTTTAGTAGACATTGGGGTGTAACTGTCGTTTGTAGCTATGATGTTATGGAAAGCTTGTAGGGGAAATAGAGGGGGTAATTCATTACCCACGTTTTCACCCAATCTCTATCTCCTCTCTTATTTTATCTTCTCTTTTCAGAGCGGTAAAATTCTTGATTCTTTTGGTAAATAACCTTGACTTATGCAAAGGCTGCGCGTGCATGTAAGCTTTTTGGCTGTTTCTGCATTTTTCATTTTCTAGTTGAGTATATGGTGTATTTGTGATTGTGTGATTTTCACTGTGGTTCATCAAGGGCATTTGTTAAATATCCTATACTTCAGTTATTTTTACAAAAGAAGTGAAGCTTCATCTTCCTGTGAGTGAGTAGTGGTGTTAGTATCACATTAGTACACATGGTGATAACCATTTAGGTATGCAGATCACCACTGTGAAACTTGATAGGTCTGATTTCTTGGAATGGGCTGTGTCAGTGAAGACCGCAATTGGTGCAAGAGGAAAATGAGGTTATATTAATTGTAAGGCAAAAATACTGCTGCGGCAAGTGATGCTACGTATGGTAAGTGGAAGCAGAAAATCTAACAATTATGTATTGGCTTCTCCACTCCATTGCAATTTGTGACCCACTATTAGGCTATTAGTAGAGGTTTCACCCTGAAAGAGGAGCTTCAGGATGCAGTAGAAGAAACTCACTCAGAAAGGGAACTTTCGAAGATATAAGAGTTCCAACAAGAGATTTCTCATCAGCTTCAGAAGGAGATACCTTCGGCTTCCTACTATACTTTACTACACAACACAACATCATCATTGAGGGGGAACAATAGGTTGAATTCTTCTAAAACTAGGAAGCTAATTGATAAGAACAAGCTGAAATGTGAGCACTGTGGACATAGAAGACACAGGATACATGTGGGGATCTTCATGAGCAATCTGTACGGTTTGCTCCTATGTTTAGATAGCATCAATCACAGTTCTGCAGTCTTATCCACCCAGACAGAAAACAGCAAGGGTAGTTCAATGCATTTTGTGACTCAGGAGTTCACTCATCTTCATCCTATTGTTCCACCTGAGAGCGCATCTATTGTTCCTACTACTGAGTTGGATCACTTTCCTATGGTGGCTCAGTTGGGAGGCTTAGTCCATATCTTGAACTTCTATTACACAACTCTACATCTTCTTTTGCTTATTTAGGTATTAATAATTCAGCTTTTGTTGTCTCACTTGAAACCCTACTCCTTGGATAATTGATTCAGGGGCATTTGTCTAGCAAACGACTAGTATTTCATCTGTTTTTCCTACTCATAGTATTAGTTTTGATACGGATAAGGTGAGAATAGTTGATGACACCATTTCCAGTGTATCTAAGAAAGGGAATGCAATACTATCACCCACTCTACCCTTCGCGATCCTTCATGTTCTAGAGTTCAATACTAACCTATTTTCAGTCACTAGCATAACAAAGAATTTGAAATGAGTGTCACCTTTTTTTTCTTTTTCTTTTGTTTTTAGGACTTTTGGAAATGAGGAGGATGATTGATTTTGGTCGTGAAGTGATGTGTACGCTCAAGCTAATGGAGATCTGGTGGACCCCACATATGGAGATGCATGAAGATGTGCTAGACGTGAAGATCTAAGAAATCTTTAAGATAGATTTGTAAGAGTTTTTAAATTAGGAAAATACTTGCTAGTAGGTTTTGTTATTTTAGCTAACTACTTGCTTAGGAAGTTATTCAATTTAAGGTAAAATTTTAGTTTATAAATAGGGTCGACGGCCACCATTGTTAGTTGGTTGTTTAGTTTTTGAGAAAATTTTAAAAGCAGAGACTCTTGTAACCTTTTGGGTGAAGGAAAAACCCTATTTTATATATGAGTAAACTATAGTAGTTTTGCTTCCGCGCCACAATATACATCATAATTGGTATCAGAGCCCCAAGATCTAGTGCGTGTTCGTTTTCCAGGATATCGATATGCACGATCAGCTGATTCAACAAAAATAGATCCGTCTTCCATTCGAGTTCCAGGGCATCTTCATGAAGATCAACCGACTCGAAGTCGTTCGTCATCAAGGGATAGAAGGACATCTTCAAGGGAGATCAACTGATCTTTTTTGCTCCTGTGTTACCATAGGAATCCCCCTCAATTCGTTGGAGTCCCCAACGTTCAGATTCGGTAGATTTAGGTTTATAACCAAAAAAAAAAAACGAGTTTACAACGTCAATAGTAAAAAAAAAAAGAAGAAATAGTAATGCCGCCAAGGAAAAAAAGGCATGGTTGAGTTTGGTAGACAGTTAGCTGCCTTCTTTTCCGATTTGTACTGGTGAGGAAAAATTTAATTTTGACTCCTCCTATTTTTCATGAGTATTTGGAAGAGGAAGGTGTGTTCATTGATTACAACATGCCACCTATTTTTGATGACTATATGGAGGAGGAAGATTCATTGATTGAATTTAGTATTCCCCCAATTTTTATGAATATCCGGAAGGGGAAGAATTTATAGATATGCCAGAGACGCCATATGTAGTCAGCAAAACTTTTAGTGTGCCTTTCAAAATTTTCAGTCATTTGATTTTTTAGGAAGAATCTGATATTCGTCCTTGATGTTTGCATGACCAGCCCTCAATTAAAGCTTGCACTAATTCCATTTTTGAAGAAGCAAATTTTGAAGATCCAGGTTCTTTACTGTTGGTAAAGGATAATGAAATCTCTTGTTTAGTTGATTCGATTTGGGAGTCTTTTATAACAAAATCTTATATTTATTTAATTATTTCGTTCCAGTGCTCTAGAAAGTACAAATGCATAATTGGTTGTTTGCTTCTACACTGAAGGACTTTTACTCGGAGGGGCATATCAATGCTGCAAGAATTTTTGTAAGTTCATGGAAGATGAAGGAAAAATCTTGGAAGAATTTTCAAATTCCCATGCTGCTGAACTTTTATTTTGAAAGCCAATATAGTAGTCGAATTCGAGGACGAATTCTTTCGAAGGGGGTGAGAATGATGTGTCGCACAAGCTAATGGAGATCTAGTGGACGCCACATATGAAGATGCATGAAGATGTGCTAGACGTGAAGATCTAAGAAATCTTCAAGATAATTTTTTAAAAGTTTTTAAATTAGGAAATTACTTGCTAAGTTGCTAGTAGGTTTGTTATTTCAGATAATTACTTGCTTAGGTAGTTATTCAATTTGAGGTAGGATTCTAGTTTATAAATAGGGCGATGGCCACCATTGTTAGTCGGTCATTTAGTTTTTGAGAAAAGTTTAAGAGTAGAAACTCTTGTAACCTTTTGGGTGAAGGAAAAACCATATTTTATCTATGAGAAAACTATCGTAGTGTTGCTTCCACGCCAGTTTACATTGAAAGCGGACTTTATTTCTTGGGCATGACTTCAACTTCAAGACATTTTCCTGACAATGTCAAATGAGTAGGCAGTAGTAGTTATACATACTTATGGAGTCAATAATGATCAATTAATGCTCTGGCACAACCGATGGGTCATTTATTTGATGCCTTGTTGGTTCTCTTCGTCATTTTTTACTCCTTTTACTTAGTGCATTTCTCCTGTTGAGTCGAATTGCGACGCTTGTGAAATGGCAAATTATTGTCGTACTACTTCTCGTTCTAACAATAATAGAAGTACTAATATGTCCGTTTTGATGCACGGGAACCTGCTAGCACAACTTCTGTCTTAGGCTTTCACTAATTTGTCACATCTATGGATGATTTTAGTTAGGGCTGCACATGGAGCGGTTTTAAATCCGGTCCGAACCGGGCCGAACCGAAAAAAATACCGACAAACCGTAAAACCAAAAAACCCAAAACTCGAAAAACCGAAAAACCACAAAAACCGATATTTATGGTCTGGTTTTGGTTTCATGTTTTCAAAAAACCAAAAAAACCGAAACCGTACCAAAAACACCGAACCGAAAGACCAAACCAAAAAAACCAGAAAAAAAACCCGCACATATACCTATATAGTATACACATGCATTATTATATATAAATATGCATGCTAACTTATGGTAATATGAATTAAGGAGCCTGGCTCTTAATATAATCAAAATTTCATAAGTCAATGTATCTATGTCAATTTGTATCCTATATGTGGCAATACATATGTGTGATGTGTGTTCTCAAATTTATACATATTTATTAATTTATTTATAATATATATATTATTTTGTATAATTATTATTTTGATTGTGAAAAAATTCAATTGTGGATATACCATGATTAAAATTGCCACTATGTTGCTATGAAAAATATGTTGGGATCCATATAGAGATATCTAAGATATGAAGATGAACTCTTCACAGACTTCACCATGTATCTTCATAAATAAAATAAAATAAATCATATTCGAGGACGAGCTATCTTGCACGTTGTTGGGGAGTGTGCCCCACCAAAAAAAATTTAAACTCCACCATCTAATACCTATGAGGAAATTGAGTACCCCACCAATTATTAAGATTTTAGTATATTGTGCCTTAGCTTTTTGTAAAATTAGAATTTAACCAACTCATTTCTTAACACGTACCCCACAAGCTCTTAGGTACACCAAAGAAATTTGTTGTACTTTGTGGTTTTCTCTTTAAAAAAATCTATGACTTCATCCCTAATCATATCGTACCAAAATTTTTAACCCTATCAAAATTTAATTGAAAAGTAATAATTAAAATGGATGGCCTATAAATTACCTTATAATTATTTTTGACTGATATAATTTTTGGTAAGGATGATCTTCTCATATTAAATTTAATATTTTTCACAAAAAAGAGAGAGAATTAATAATTACTTAAGATGGTTGAACACTTGGACATTTTTTTTCATGTTTTAAATTTAAATAAATATTTGGGTATTATTAGTTTTTCATTTTTTAAGTTTGAATGAACTTTAAATTTTTATAATGCAAGTGCTCTAATTATGTCATGTTTTAGTTTAAGTTTAAATGATCAATTGATAAATGTCATATGTTAATTTTTTTTAATCTAGTTAAACTTTATTTTTGAATGATTTGTCCGCTAAAAAAACCGAAAACCTCTAAAAAAATCCGAAATTTGAAAAAAAAACAGAAAAACCCAAAAAATCAAAAAAACCGATGGTGTGGTTTTGGTTCTAAAAAAAAACCATCATAGTTTGGTATGGTTTTAGTCCTCCTAAATTAATTAATGGTTTGGCTATGGGTTTGACAAAAAACCCAACCAAACCGAACCGTGTGCAGCCCTAATTTTAGTCGTCCCATTGGTCTACTTGATAAAACTGAAAGATGAACTATTCACTGATTTCAAAATATCTAATGGTGACTTAGCCTTTCACATACCTTATATCTTATTTGATTCAAGAAAATGAGAGTACATCCAGCTTTGGAGGCATTGCCTGACATTTTACGCAATGCTTGGCTCATAAGGCGTGCTTGTAAACCCATTTGCTGCATGCCAATCTCCCCCTGCACAAGAAACCATAAGAGAAAGTTATGAGACATGCACAGTCTCTTCAATCTCTCATCAACAAGTAAAACAACAAATAGAAGATCTTACTTCAATTTCAGCTCTTGGAGTTAAAGCTGAGACAGAATCAACACAAATCAAATCTATGGCACCAGATCTGCACATCCTATCCGCGGCTGTGATGAAAGCACATTTGTGAAACTATATAAATCAAGTAATAAAGTATCAAAATAGATGAAGGTACGAAGTTGATATTGAAAGGAACACAAAATAGCAAAAATCGATGTAAATGAGCTGAAGAAACAACACATTGTTTGTAAGTATCCAAGTCAAGAACTTTCACAACGCATCATATGGCACATAAGCACAGTGGATACATCCTGATGCATAGGGGAAATCCTGAGACCAACCACACCATATCAGATGCTCAAAAGAAAGTAATTGACAGATTTCTATCATAATCTACCATGATATCATTCCTCAGAAGAAAAGATTATATTATAAAAATTTAAAAAAAAAAAAAAAAAAAAATCATTACTTTCTAATGCCATCTCCCCATGGTCAGGTTGGCAAACAATTAGATTTTCTATGTCCACTCCCAAAGCCCTTGAATAGGCAGGATCAAAAGCATGCTCTGCATCTACAAGCATGGCATTGCCCCCTAGCTTCTGCTCATTCACCATAAAATTACAGATCAGTTTTTAGGAAGATATTGTCTTTACTCGAACTACTTCATAATAAGCTAGAACTAAGCAGATAAGATGAACCGCAAGATAAATACCTGTACTTCTGCGATTGCATGGAGTGCAAGGGTGGTCTTTCCACTACTCTCTGGACCAAATATCTGAAAATCAAAGAAAGGTACGTAATTTCAGCTTTTATGAGCCACAAGTGAGAAAAAAAAAAAAAAAAATTAACCTGGTAATAAATTTTAAAGGGTAACTGCCCATGTAACAAAAGAATAAAAAATAGATCCAACTCTTGACAGGCGAAGTATTGAAGCCAGTTTGAAGTCCGTTTATCAAATATTTGGATCACCTTGAGGAGCAAACTAATTGAAACACAGAAACTACATAGTTATTCTCGGAAACGGCTTAAATCGGATCCATGTTGCAGACAGAAATACTAGGACTCCAGTATTATCAAGGCACACTCATTACTGCAACTAAGACACAACGAGGTGTGCTGCTTCGCTTAATTTTGCAGGCAAGGGATGAGCAGTTAAGCAAAACATTTTTGGGCCTCGATTGTAACTCAATGAGAGTGAGGGAACCATGCAAATGAGGTGCCCACATTGTTGATGGCAATATGTGGGTCTTACAACAATGATAAACTTTTAGTAAATATAGATTGAGAAGATAAAGAAGAAAAAGAGGAGAAGGTTGAACCTCCCCCCCTCCCCCTTCCACAGAAACAAACAAGCTAGCCCCAGCCTGACTCAAAGCTTCCCAACGAAAAACCCAGGCTCAAACTGTATAGCTTCTTATCCACTCAGTTCCCAAACTCCAACAAAAAAGCAGCCCTTTTAAAGCGTAGGATCAGATCTGCAAACATAGTGGACTGGCTTCTGAAACTAACATCACTTTATAGTTAATCAATTATAAAGTGATTAGGAACTATCATTCATTATTTAATTTTTGGATTTTGTGTAGTATTATCACTTATTTTAGTTTTGTATACATAACTGGTGTATATTATTGCATTTTGCTTCAATAGAGAATGCAACCCTGGCAATTCATTATTTACACGTTCAAGGGATGGTACCAAGGCATCATCCCTGTTGTGTGCATGTCATTGAGTGGGAGAGAGAGAGAGAGGGGTTTGTTCACGTAATAGAGTTTATGTTTTCTGAGTTTAAATGGTAAAGAGGCTGACAGTATGCATGAGTTTCTGTTTTTGGAGTTTAATTGGTGAAGAGGCTGAGGGTATCCTTGTTCCCACCGTTCCTAATTTGTATTATCCTGCTATGGAATATGTTACATATTGGATATTTCGGCCATATGATCTACTTGATCATCATTGTCAAGTGTTAAAGATCAACCAATGAATACAGATAGGTATATGTGTTTTTTCCAGTTTTGGGAAAGTATTAGATTGTTAAAGTCATCAGTAAGGATTCTGTTTTGGCATAGGACAATGACTGCCCGACTTCTTGCATGCGCATGTTTACTAATACCTAACAAATGCCTCAACTTCCTATAGGCTATATCAAATTATACCCAAGGTCCCAAGCAAACGTAGGGCCAAGTTTTGGGTGTTAGACCTGAAACAAGATAACCTTAAAATAGAAGTATCAAAAGAACAATCATGGACAAAACATAGCTTACCTCTACAATTCTCCCTTTTGGGAGACCCCCACCTAGGGCAAAGTCCAATGTCAAACAGCCACTCGGAAAAGTTTCACTGCAAGATAGACAATATTTTGTGAATTGAAAAGAATAATTTCTTGAAAAAATTTGCATGGGCTGTCATATCGTGCAACGCCACCTCAACCCGGTGCTGAACAGTATAACCATGAAATTTGGTCGGGGCATACTCAAACAAGAACAAAATGACATCCATGCATCTGTTTTCTTATTTTCTGTTTCAGAGGATTTGGGTCTCCCCAAAAAAAAAAAAAAATGTTCCCATGATACAAAGATGAGAGCACGAATAACATAGCTGACATGAAAAAGAATACCAATAAGGACAAAAAGAGTACTGCTGTTTGGATCGACCAAATGCCAGAAGCATAGATGGAATGGTCGGTCCCACTGCCACATCAGTTGGAAACCCCATCATAATACTTTTAGGAGGGGAAAGGTGGTGGGTCCCACCCTGCCACATAAGCATCTGGCATATGTTTTGTAAAATGGTCGGTCCAAAAATCATTATTGGGACAAAAAGCATACACTAGACCACCAACTTAAAAAGAAATAAAGAACTTACACTAGAGCTCCACCAGCACTGCCTAATCTTGTAACACTTCCTTTTCCAAACGAGTTGTTTATATCATTCATAGCTGCTTCCAGAGCTTTTTGCTGAAAAAGAAAAAAGCAAATAACGTGGTTTAATATTGAGATGATGCCACAATTGTAAGTTTGTAACTATGTCTTTATTAGAACCGATTCCTATTAAACAAGTTTGCTGAGAGAACAATGGGAAATAGGTATTCTAATTCAGCTGAGGAAATGAAAACTAAGTGATATATCGTACAGCTACCACGTGATTGTTAATAAGAGGTGGTACTTGTACAGTTCTACTTCATGAAGCTCCAAGTCAGAATCTTAGCATATTCCTAAGAAACCCAAGTTGAGATTGACAACTTCCAAGAGAAATCAAGGACAGAATTCACATCTTTCAAGTGAACTACAAGTAAATTTTACATCTTTAAAGTAAAACATAAAATGGTATTTCCATCTTTTAACCAAAAACTCAAGTTATATATATATTTTCCAACTAAAATCAAGCTGAAAAGTCATACCCTGTAATCAATTCAAACCCATGTTGGTTTTCATTTGACAAGCACATAATCAAGTGTGAAGACTATATTAACCATTGGTTTCCAAATTTGTTCTTGGGCTCATCTGGAAAGAAACATGCAACCTCATGGTTGGCAACTGAGATGTGGGATTAAAAACAGGTGGGTTTTCCTAGTTCTGTCAAACCACAGTATTAAAATCACTTCTAAAACATAATCTTCTAAGTAGTAAACATACAAACTAATTGAAGTTCTAAATTCTAGAGTTCTCCAGAACAGAAGAATCAAAATGTCCAGTACATACGGAGAGATGGTTAAAAAAAAGAATGAAATTTTAGCAAAGGAAGGGGAAAGTAGAGAAAATCTACCCGGTCAATGAAACGTGGGTCTGTGTCACCAGAAAGAGAACCGTTGCCTTTCACTTCGAACTCACAGCGTGCCCTCGTATGTTTTCCGCAGACCTCCGGTGAGAACCGAAGGCGAGAAACCGGGAATTGCAGAGGAGAGAGAAAAACTGGATGAGTTATGGAATGGAAGACATGGGTTTGTAGAGGGCAGATTGAATCCATACTTTTGAAAAGGAAGCTAAGAGAGAGAGAGAGACCAATTTGTTTGCAAATATTTTGTTTTAGCTGTGGTTGTGTGAAAATGAAGGATTTGCAAGAGAGAGTTGTAAGTGTTGTGTTTTGAAGGGAAACACTACAACTACAAGAAGCAGCAGACGGGGGTGGAAAGAAGCAAACGTCGAACGAAGGATACGAGCATATACGACAACGAAGTGAAGTGGGAGTACCATGGTAATACGGTATATAAAGGGTATTAAAAGTCATTTACGAAATCTTAACGGCCACGTGCGCTGCACGTGCTTTTTATTACACCCCCAACATTGTTTGGAAATGCACTTACCACACTACTTTTGACGGAACCGTCTAATCCCCGTTTAAAATAAGTACGTGGACGCACGTGACGTTGTTAAAAGACCTAAATACCTTAACAAGTAACTCAACTAAACCGTAGTCGAAGTGGGTTGGTTTTGGGAGACACGTGGAAGACATCTACTTGTAGTTTTTTTAACGGTTCAGATCTAAATTCAATATTACCGTTGATCATTCTCATCTTCTTCTTCTGTATAAAACTCAGAACCGAGAAGATGAACCACCAACTGAAGATTTCAACAATTATCCCCAAGTCCCTGCTCTAGTTGCATAATTTCTGGTGGTTCTCTCACTCTCCATGTTTAAATAAGGTCCATCGAAGGCCACATAAACTGATTACAAATTGAGTTTATAGTTGAAGCAAGTACAATGGGAGGGGGGCAACAATTAAACAATGAATCAGAGGTAAGAAAATAAAATGGCTTGTTTTTTTTTTTTTTTTGATTTTCTAGTAGGTCCTCACACTATATTAGAGTGGGGGGTAAATGCATTTTTAAATTATACAGAGGGGGGTATGTGAAATGTTTAATCACATTTTCTGATTGACGCAGGTATGCTGCCAAATGTGTGAGAAGAGTGGACACACAGGAATTGAATACCCTTGGGTGTACACAAGGTGCAGGAAAATAACTTGCAATAGCTCCAAAAAATTATTGATTTCAAAACATCCTCATTCACTTGGAAATAGGTTCTTAAAATGTGAAAACTGTGATGCATTTCAGTGGTTTGATGACCCTATTGGCTTAGTTGGACCCTCATCCATCCAACCTAATGAAAGTGGCTATTTTGGGTGCAGAGATCCTAAGCATTGGATTAAAGAATGTTCATAGAGAGACCACCTGCAGTGTTCCACCTTGTAAAGGCAAAAGGTTATTGTCACTTTCAGGAACAGTCCACAACTATGGAATCCCCTACCTAAAATGTACTGATTGTAAAAAATTCCAGTGGATGGCTGATGTCTTAGTTGGATCAAGGACCAAAGAACTTGAAGTTGTGGATGGTCTATGTAAGGCTATAGTTGAAAAGATGCAGTTTAAGTAAACAATAAAATGTGTTGTGCATCTATATGTATGTTTTTCCTGTAATCAAAAATTTAAGTTGAATGCACCAAGTATATATATGTGATGTTTACTATCCTAAACATTAGATCTCAAATCATACCGTTAATCTAATTAAGAACAACTGAGAAGTATTTTTAAAGCACACCAGTTACAATATATCCCCAACAGATCATCATAAAAGCTAGTTGGTTGAATAAGTCCAAAAAAAACATAGTTTAACTACAGAAAATCATAAACCTAATAAACTTCAACTGGTTCATTGTGTCCATACCACTTGAACCCATCAAAATCACAAACATCATTCACCATAGTCCAAAAGCATGCTAATCTAAGATCACCATAATAAAAGTTTCAGCCGAAGATCCCTCTTCCACAACCCCTATGCACATCTTCAGCAACATGAGCATTCCCTGGATGTTCCTGCTGCTGCTGGTGCTGCTTTGTATGGCCTCCAGTTGGTGGATGTCGCCTCTTTTCCTGCTCTTAGCCTCTGTTTGATGGTTGTTGTTGATGATGCTCCTGACTCCTTGCTTATGAATATGCTAATGCAGAGGAACCCCATCCATGTTAACTAACTAATGGAAGGTTTGATGGACCATACATCCTCTCATAGTTTGAGAAATAGTCTGTTGTACACTAACTGGACCTGAAGTTAAACCTCTACCACCTGATCTGCCACTTCCTCTTGTTCTTTATCTTCTTGTGGTACCCCATCCAGAAATAGAAACTCATCTCCCTGAACCTGATGCTGGTGAAGTTTGATCTACACTTCCCCTCTCTCTCTCTGAACCACCATGGTTGCTTTATAAAGATCTAACTTTGGACTTTGCTTTCTTCCTTGATTGATGCTGGGATGAAGTTCTAGCAACTGGCCTACCTTGGCAAGTCCTCATGTTGTGACCATAAGTACCACAGTTTCCACATTTTCTCTTTGTTGAGGGGTTTCCTTCGCATTCATCTGGATCATTCCTCCGGGCCATTTTGTGTCTTCTTGGACCCCTCCTTAATCCTGGAGCTTTCACCTCTGATTATGGCTGAAAAAAGAAAGGTAAGATACATTCAAAACCCTAGGTATTTTACATATAAAAAGAAAACAAGTGGGTTACATGTCAGAATAAATAATTGGTTTGAACCTAATGGTTTAAAATTACTCACTTGCCCCTAGTCCCTTTAGTTTTGTAAGGGAAATATGGTACCTTCATACGAAGCCCTGAATGAACTGACTAGATAATCCTCACTACAAAACCTCCAAATTGAATAATAAAAATAACTCACATACTTGATGTTATTATCAAAATAATCAAAATAAATGAAACTTAACTAAGTAATGCAAAACCAACATAATTTATATCTACTTACTTAATCCAGTTAGGCCTCTTTTGTACCAAGGCTGCAACAGCATGGATACATAGAAAGCCTTTAAGTTGCCACTGCACACATGAACATTGCTTTGATTGTAAATTTACAATCCACCTGCCACCAAGATAGTGCTCCACCTCATAATGATTAATGTTAGTTCCTTTGATTATATATGAACCTAAGCTATTCATCATCCTATTTAGATACCTCTGTGCAGTAGGTACTAAACCATCAGCCTCCCATTCACTTGCTTCATTCCTTCTGTTGTAGAACATAGTCATCATCATGGTATGGTACTTCTTTGCCATTATTAATATTAGTTTATCCCTCAATTTTATAATCCAATTATTAAATGACTCAGAGAAGTTATTAGTGATATGCTCAGAATGTGTAAAATGGTCAAAATGTGACCTTGACCATGAATGATAGCCTTGAAAAGCACTATTTGATTAAAACTGCAAGTGCACAGTATCTATGGTGTAGATATCGGCAAATACAGGTCGATCCCATGTGTGCACACGAACTAATTTGCAGGTGCGTCTTCTATTTCTCTCTCTCCCCTTGTTCTTACTGCTTTGTACCTCTTTTTAAAACCCTAACTCATCTGTTTTCGAACTCCCCTCCCACCAGCAGCTTTGGTTCTTTATATATTTAATGTAACCGACTTTTTTTTTGTTTCCAAATCCAATATGGAAGATACCAATTTAGAATCTGGGCCCACTTAATTTGTTTCCCATTTAGTAGAAATATTAAATAGAAAACAAGTAAAGTGAAGAACTGGTGGAATTGGGAAGTAGGGCCCACGTATAAAATAGAATTTGGTTTCTAATTTTATATAACTGGTGGGGTCCACAGAAAGGAAACAAATTAAAAATCAAAATTGATTCCTTTTCGTACTGGATCTATAAAACGTGCTGGGTAGTTTTGATAAGTTGGGTTGATGATGTCACGATGACATCATCATAGGACCCATTTAATTTCTCCATTTTGTATTTGTTCCAGTAAAACATATACAACTTAATTAAGTTACATCTTCTCCTTATTCCCAATCATGGTTTTCTAGTTCTCTTTTGATGGTGGGTCCCACTCCAATATCAAATCACTTTTTCAACGTACGTACCGTCACGATCATCCCATACTCGCACAAATTACGAGAAAAAAATTCATCTGTCCATCTTGATCTCCTCTTTAGAAGAACTCCCACCTACACATACAATTTAAGAAATTAATAAATTATAAGTGGTTATCCGATCTCATATAAAGACATATGAATACACTATTTTTATCGAGTATTACACCATGGTGAAGAGAGAACTACGCACTTTACGTTTAAAAATAAAGATATCAGTGGAAAAATGCAATAATGCATGAAGAATAACAACAATAATAGCACTTTTATAGCAATTATCACACCCCGAAACCTACTTTTTGCTACTCCTCGAGCAAAACAAAATGAAACTAAACCTAATGAAAGCAGTAAATCCTAACTTACTTTCGCAGGAATCGCGACTGCACTTAGCATGTGTAACAAGCCGTTAAACTCCTAGGTTACCCCAAGTGGACGAGTGTTGTCTCGTGAGGGTTTGCAGTGAATATACCCACAAAATTCGACTCTAACGTCAGAAAAATCCAGGGTTAAAGAGTAATTCTCATTTTCTTCTCAAAAAGTTTTTTTCAGTTCAAATGCAAGAATTCAGAAACCTTTTCAGTCATCTTGAGCAAGCTAAAGCAAATTAGAGTTCAAAATACTATCCAAATACTATAAACCCTATACAACTACTCAAGTCTAAGAGTGTGTATATAATTATAGCCAAAAAATGCAGTTCCTGCATCGAGGAAAACACAAATTTGATCACTTTCCTAATAAATTTCGCCTCGACTTCAGCCTCACAGTCGTACTCTCAGAAATAAATCACTTAAAAATGTTTCACTCTAATATGTGAGTATGAATCAAGCATAAAACAAAAGACGCACATTTATATTTTAAATCTATCTCATATTAAGGTGGATTGGATTTTTTTTGAACTCCACAGTTTTTTTCCTTAGACTAATAGGGAGAAAACTCTCTTTTTCAAGAGAGATAGAAAGGCAGAGAGAGAGAGACAGTAAGGAGAGAAGGAGAAGAAGGAGAGAAGGAGAGAGAGAGAGAGAGAGAGAGAGAGAGAAAGAGAGAGAAAAGAAGAAGAAGATGATGACGATGGTCCGATGGAGATCGTAGGGACCACATAATTTGTGGATTGAGGTATAAATTTGAAATCCTCGCTTTTCATTTTATTTTTAATTAGATATTTTATATTGTTAAAATTTAGTTTTCAATTTTAGGGTTGATTTTTGTTAATAGTTTAAGGTTTGATTAGACCTTTCAAACCCTTAATTGATAAAATTGATAACTGGGAAGGTTGATTTTGACCAAAATTTACTGTTTTGGGTTAGATTGTAGATTCGGAGGTCTAAACCAATTGAAGAGGATATTTAGAGCAAATTTGGTTTATAATCCTAAAGCCCTTATTTGATTTGATAAGGACCTAGTTTGGGAGTTATTTGAAGAACTCGAGATTGATTTTGATTTTTGTAGTTAATTCTAGTGGATTGAATTTGTTAGTTGTGGCAAATTCAAAATTGAATTTTAGGTTCAATGATTTTGAGGTATTTCGTTTCCTCTTATTAATATTAAAAGAGGATGACTAAAGGGACCTGGACCCTTGTAGTGACTGTTTAGGTTAGAATTTAGATTCCTAGGCTATTCTATATGAAATTAGTATGAGTTAAATTAAGTTTTGAAAGTGAATTAAATGTGTTGTTTACAGTTGGGAGTGTGTACTAATACCAGTACACTAATTGGAGGGAATTAATGCAGTAAAGAGAGCCTTGCGGGATTTAAGGTAGGAACTTATAAATACTCTCTTATAGCCATTAAAGTGCTTTCAATTTTTTTGACAGGGTTTAGATTTATGAATCAAATGTAATTATTTTGCAAAGCATGCATGATTTATTTGTGATGTCCTATTAATGTGAAAATGATTTCCCAAAAGTATAGTTTTACATAGTAATGTAAAACAGTATTAGTTATTTTTAAAATAACTAGATTCTAATAATTATATATATGAATGAGTTATATACATATATAAATATATGGATGATTCTTTTCTTACTTATAGTTAAATAAACTATAATTTCAAAAGAATCGAGATTTAATCGTTACCGAGCTTTGGGGATGGGTACATTTCTAAAACCAAATGAATTTTTGGGGTTCTTATAAAATATATATATATTTTATTTTCTTCCATCGGTTGGGTGAAGTAGCCATTTTGAGAGGATGTGTGGGATGGAAGTTCCCAGTTGTTGGGTATGTGTTGGTAATTCCCTAGGTACAGGCTTTCCTCCGGAATATATACTATATATGTTATCCTAGGCTATCTCCTGGCTATGATTATTACCGGCTTTCCCCGGATTATATTACGGGCTTTCCCCCGATTATCCGGCTTTCCCCGGATTATATTACCGGCTTTCCCCGGAATAATATTAGATGGGAGATCACAACATTTACATGGATGTTAGTTTTTATAGGAAAAAGTATTTTCTACTACTAAAACTTATAGTATTATAATATATATTTTTAGGTGATCCGAAAATGGACTTGTAATGCCTACACGAGCAAATTATTGAAGTTTTCCTAAAAACAATGATTTGTTCCGTATTTTCATTATGTTTTCCTGTCTCATGACAGGAATGGGACTCTCATGATATAAGAAAACTATTGAAATCTAGGTTATTCTATTTCTCTTTTTGGAAAGCCTTGTTTGGATAGGTACTTATATGATTCTAGAAATAGTGAGGTTACATGCTGCCTAGATTAGGCGAAGACTTGAGGAGCGTAACAACTCCTGGATTATTTTAATGATCATTAAAATATCTGCACGAGTCAAACGGCTGACCACCGCGTCAACGGCTACATCGGCAAATTATGGTTAAGGGTCCACCTGAACCCAAATCATGAGCCAGCGTGCTTCTCACAAAAAACGATAAATCAGTCGCTCGGTCGGAAATCAGGAATTAACGATGGGGTTCCACATCGGTTAAGTTGGAACACGATTTTGCTCACCGACTAGGAGCTGAAACATCTAGTCGTAGCCTCTTCACTCTAAGATGATTACACTACGCAATATTATGATGTGAGATGTTGTTAGTTTATATTTACTTGTATGGGTAAGTGAATGGTTATCGGTTTATGTTGTAGAACAAGTACCAACTACTTTTACATTACTGTATTATAATTACTCGATTTTCCTTTAAAACCTGCATTGTCTTAAATTCATGTTAGTGACTATTTGTTAGTATTATAAGTTTCTTACTAAGCTTTTTACTAAGATCCAGGAGATATTACTGTAGAGGGAAACGAAGATACAGGAGAGGATTGGTCGGATTATATCTATACCCTTTGAGGAGATTGATATAGGGAGTACGTCAACGATAGCTTTCTTACACTTGAGGTGTTATATTTTAGCCTTTTTGAGGTGCATGTTATCTTACTTGTTTTGTATATATTTTCTTAAGATATGTATATAAGACAAACACACTTATGTATATTATATCACTTAACTCAGGTTATCTATGTATATTATTATGCGAGGCATCATTTTAGAATTGTGGTTTGAATCCAGCCTAGTGGATGACTAGGTATTATTATTTTGATGAAGTAAGGTAGACTAGTCTTGATGAGATGATATGACTATCGTGGATGATTGGAATGATTTAGAAATATTATTGTGAGTACATCATCTCTTTTACAGGTTTATGACAGGTTGCAAACCTTGAAATTATAGGGGAGACTCTGGCGAATTTTTCGTTCGCCCTAGTCATATTTTGAGGTGATTAATAATATGGATAGGTATATTAGTTTAACTCTGATTAGGTTTGTAAACCTTTATTTAGGTTTGTTTAGTACTAATTAGTCACCTTGTATAGTTAACCTAATGCCTCGATATGCGATTCAATCTCTTAGAGATTTGAGTTTCGAATTAGGGCGTTACAGACATGGTATTAGAGCGTTAGTATTAGATCCGAATTGGGAAGTAAAAGACGTTAATATAAAATTTATAGAGATTAAAAGACATATTATTATTATTTTCTTGATTTTCTCTGTGTATATAATTATATGTCTATATCTTGTTTTGAAGATGTGTCTTTTATAGGAGGCAGATTATGGAGATGTTTGGAGAAGGTACTTCAAGTCGAAGTTCAAAAAATGATAAAATGGACAGAATGATGGCAATGATTGAACAGGTGGTAAAAAGTCAATCAGAAATGAGGACCCAGGTTATTGATATCTCAGATAGGCAAGCACGACTTGAGGCATTACCGCAGTCATCACAACAAGTTGAACCTCCAATCCAAAATCCAGTACAACCACAGATTCCACTTGTTGTTCAGAGAGAGGAAGTAATGGTTGAACCTGTAAACCATCAAGTTGGGAAGTTACTGGCAGAGTTCAACAAATTGCGTCCAACATCATTCGGATGATCTTCTGATCCAAATGCTGCAGAAAATTGGCTACTTGATATGGATTCTATGTTAGAACCAATGGAGTGCAATACTTTTCAGCGTGTGATGATAGTCACTTTTATGCTTCGAGGTGCAGCCAAGATATGGTGGAGGTCAGTGAAAGATGTCCAAACTGAGCCACTTGATTGGGCAAGATTTCAGGAGCTATTTCTAGAAAAGTATGTGACTGAGAGTGCTCGAGATAGGAAGCATCAAAGATTTATGAATCTAGTTCAAGGGAATCTTACTGTGAGTGAGTATGAAGAGAGGTTTATAGCTTTATCTCGATATGGTCCAGAACAAATCTCCACAGTTGTGACCAAAGCCAAGAAGTTTATTCGAAGCCTTAAAACATATATCAGAGGAAGGTTGGCTCCATTCCAGATCCGTTCCTATATTGAGGCAGTTAGTAAAGCTTTGAGTATTGAAAGAGAAGATGAGGATATACAAGCGACTAGAGGACAGATGGGGAGAACTAGACAACTTCCTCAGCAATTCTAGGTGAGATAGGATTTTAATAAGAGACAGGTAGTCCCAACTTCTTCCGAACAGTTGAGTTACAGACCAGTTAGACAGCACTGGCATGCAGTGCGACCAGTAATTTCGCAACTAGGTTAACAGGCTACCAAACCACCTGCGCTTGCACAGAATAATTATTTTGTACCTAGAGGAGTACAACCATCGCCTGTAAGACCTCAGGGACAGGTAGTTAGACCACAGGGACAGATAATTCAACTGCAACAAGTACAACAACCAGGGCAAGCAAATTCAAGTCAGATAAAGTGCTTTAACTGTAATGAGATGGGTCACATGAAGAGGCAGTGCCCGAAACTACCAAGACATATGGAACTTTCAGCACCACAGACACAGGGGACGCTTTACACTATTGTTACAGAAGATACACCTGTGGCAGAAATGCCACGTGAGGATGCTTTGCTTTATGCCATAACACAGGAAGATGCATCTGCTTTTGATCAAGTAGTGGAAGGTACAATTTCCTTATTTCGTCATTCAGTTCATGTTTTAATTGATTCTGGATCTACACATTCTTTTATCGATACACGCATAGTAGAAATACTTGGATTGATAATGACAGATACCGGAAAGAAATTATCATTATGTACACCATTGGGAGGTAAGACCATACCTTTTAGAGTTTGTCAATCGTGCATAGTGAATGTTGATAACCAAAAGATGAAGGCAGATTTGGTAGTATTAGATCTAAAAGATTTTGATGTCATTCTTGGTATGGATTGGTTAGCTGCGTATCACGCTCATATGGATTGTTTTACAAAAACAGTCACATTTTAAATACCAGGAAAACTGACATTCACTTTTACTGGTTTTAAGAAACCAGTAACTCAATCAAAAAAGATAAAGAGAACAAGTAGTGAAGATAAAATTGGGTTGCTAGCTAGTATTAAAGAAGATGAACAACCAACATTATCGCTTGATATAATTCCAATTGTTAAAGAGTTTGAAGATGTATTTCCAGAAGTATTACCAGGGCTACCTCCAAAGAGAGAGATAGATTTTTCTAT
>MVGT01002451.1:0-12624 GCA_002174775.1 Macleaya cordata
AGAGAATGATTGTGTTTGGTTTGCAAAAAAAAAAAAAGACCGTTGTTATTGACACTACCGATTTTGATCGGTTGTGTCCTAGCTTAAAAAAAAAATCAAGTTTTGATTGGGGATAGCCTCACATTTTTTAATATAAAATATTTTTTTTATAATAAAATATATAAGCTTTTTTGTCCCCACCCCACAACCAAAATACACCCTATCATCTTCCTCACCATTATCGTCAACCACCGCCTTCACCATTATCTTCCCACCTTCACCACCACCATGCTGCTCCACCACCCTACTGCCCATTATAGAGATCAAAATAAAAAGAGAGAATATATAGAGAGAGAGGGGAAAAGGTGAGAGAGAGGGGGAGAGATTGGGTAGATTGGATACATTTTTAAAAAAATTCATGCTCGAAAATCGAAAACATCGAATGGATTTCATTCACTGTGCTCGGCCTTGCAGAAAGGAGCACAATCACTTTTGCTCGTTGTCACGACCCCGAGCAGATAAAGCCATGCTCATGGTTTAAAAAACGATCATACCCCTTGACGCTCGGATCTGGCACAACGAGCACGAACATTAAATGCTCGTGGTACTATTAACGTGCATAATAAATGGGCCCTACAAACTCTAAAAATACGTGTACTCTAAATCCCTAGCTCTAGTTCCTGGGTTTTTTATCCCCCACTCACAACTTTTGCCCTTAAAATTCGGGCAGATAACATTCTTACCCCCACTAGAAGTCTAATAATAAAAAGTGGGCCCTACAACCCCAAAAAGCAGCACTTTTATCCAAATTCTAGCTCTAGTTTTTAGGTTTCTTGTTCCCTACCCACAACCTTTTTCCTTAAAATTCGGACAGAGAGAGGGGGAAGATGTGAACGGTGATGTGCTCGTTGTATCACCAGCGATCATGTTCGGGTTGTGCTCGTTGTATTGATAACGTGCAAAGTATGATTATGCTCGTTGTAAGGATAACGAGCACAACTTAAAAAAGTTCTAGTACCACCTATAGATCTTATTTTCTTGCTCTTTTTTTGTAGCAACGCGCAAGTTAGCTTATGCTCGTCGTCGGCTCTACGAGCAACTCTTGATGATGCTCGTTGTCGAGTCTCCGAGCATAAGCTCAGTTGTTCCTCTCTGCATCTACGAGCTTCTACATCGAACCCTAGTTTTTTTTTTTGATTTTTATCGGCCTCTTTCTCCCACTCTCTCTCTCTCTGTCACCTTTTCTCTCCGGATCTGAAATTTTTTCAGATCTGAAAAAAAAAAAAATCATTCCCCTCTATTTCTGATCTCTGTGATGGCGTGATGGTGACGGTGGTGGTGGTGGTGGTGGTGGAAGGCGGTCGGGGAAGGTGGAAAAACTTATATATTTTATTATAAAAAATATTTTATATTAAAAAAAATGTGAGGCCATCCCCAATCAAAACTTGTTTTTTTTTTAGCTGGGACACTACCGATCAAAATTGGTAGTGTCAATAACAACGGTCAAAAGAAAAAGTCGGATATTAGTATCGAAGTAGTTTTGATGAAGAAATTTGGCGATAGAATTAAATATTACTATATAACAAGCCCCACTGTTGGCAATTCCCGGACAAACCTACTTTGCCCTCTCATATGCGCTATGTGCATGGGGTTTACCTCGGCAAAAGCTCCCACCCATTACCATCACCTAATTTTGATCTACATGATAGAAGTTCAACACCCTAAAAATGCAACCCTTGAGTCATATCTATATGGGCCCATGAAGGATAAATTGGATATTAGGTGGGCCCATTTGGAAACGATTTATGGCTGATGTGATTTAAATGATGAGATCTTCATTATAGAAAATCAAGATCAACTCCATGTAGCACCCATGTATACCAAGTGTAGTACGAGGTAGCATAACATGATCGGTATTTTTCAAATGCAGTAGGGGTAGTTTTGGAAAAAAAAATATGAGATTTTGTTGCAGCTTATACCAAACCGTTAGGGAGTGAAGCCCCTTACTAACTAGTAAAGATATATGTAGATTCTATACTATTAATTAAGCCAATGCCATTTTTTAAGGTTTTTTTACTTTTGTTGTCTCTACAAAAATTATTTTTAAACAAAGTTTAAGATGAAGTTTGAAAGGTAGAATTTGTCTTTTTTTACTCCTCATACTTCAATGAGGGTAATTTTATCTTTCGACTCTCTAGATTTTCTCCACACTTTTCTCTCTATCTCAATGCCTAGCGCCATTTCTATTTCGTTGCTAAAACCACCTGGCGCCATTTCTATTTCGTTGCTAAAACCACCTATAGACCTACTTTAAAATAAGAGTGTCAACGGGACGATTCCGAATTAAATCCTAGAGGTTCCAGATCCGGTTCCATTAATATGAAGGCGGTTTTGGATTCTATTGGTTCTAGTTCCGGAACTTCAATTGGTGGTTCCGGATCCGGTCCCATTAATATGAAGGTGATTCTGGATCCAGTCCCATTAATATGAAGGCGGTTCGGATCCTTTCGGTTCCAGTTCCGGAACCTCAATTGGTGGTTCCGGATCCGGTACCGCTAGGATCCGCAGGTACTAGATACCTATTTTTTATTTTTAAAAATTTCACATGAAAAGTATTTGCATTTTGTATTTTCATATTCTATTCAATTATAAAATTAATTTTATTATAAAATTTGTTGTATAATAGTCATTGGTTTCTTTTATTTATTTTTTAATTAAAAAAGTTAAAAAAATTTAAAAATTTGTTGTATAATAGTAGATTAAACTATAAAAATTATACGAAACCGGGTACTCGCGGGTACCCGTTGGGTGGATCCAAAATTAGACGAATAGATTATAAATAGATCCGAAATTAACCGAATCCACAAAATGAAGTCCCGAAACCGTAATAAAAGGTTCCGGTACCAATTCGATTCTGGGTATTTTGATACCCATTGACACCCAACATTAAAATGCTTTCGAAATAAACTATTGATTTCATCTTCTCCATGTTTCAGTGGTAAAGGTACGCCTCTCAATCCCTATATTTTTTTTTATCGACTTTCTACTTTCTTCTTAGCATATCATTCATCTTCTCTACAACAATCTCTCTTTAAGAATCCATCTTCATTGTTAGTGTTTTTTAACTTTCTTCATTGTTTGTTTTACCAGAGATTTGTTAGATTTCTTTAGTATTGATTTTAATCCATGACATATTTGTATTAAAATCTAACCCTTGCTCTATTTTTCTTTTTCAATAGTTGGAGGCACAATAAAATATAAGTATCAAATAGAAGAGGTTGGTTTGTTTAAGAAAATTTGATTTTTTGAATTATGGGTCAATTTTTTTTTTTTGAAGCGTTAACTTTTAATTAAGATGCATCCAAAGGAATTTTCATTGTTTGTAATCAACCTTAACTACTTTGCATTTGTTTGTAGTGTCAATGATTCACAGAATAAAATGATATTATGGTCTACATTTTTTATGCTTTAAAAAATTGACAAATTTTAAATCTGTTTTGGATAAGAAACAAATTAGGTGTAAAGAATACGTGCAAAGCATTTGCAAGATGCTTGTGGTATATAATGAAAATAATTTCTTCATATTCTAAATTAATATTTACAAAATTCAAAAATGGTAAAAATATTAAGCAAGTTACAAAGTATTATTCATACAAATAATAAAGCAAATTTATTTTTGTAGCTTGAAAAATACGGGAGAATAATACGAATTTTTTAATAAAAAGATAAAGTAAAAACCTTAAAATATTGTATTAAGCGTGAATTAAATGGGTGATTGCTAACAAGTAGTTCATTCATGGGCAACAAAGATACATGAGAGGGATATGAAGGGTGGGAGGTTGTATCAAATTCCAACTGATTGTGAAAACGACTTCATTGTCTTCTAATTGCAATTTGCAACCCCAAGCACAAGGATTTATCTGCAATTTTCAGATATTTGTTTGTTTTTTCGGTCATTTCTTGCAAAAGTAATACAGCCCCACAAGTGGGTCACGAGTTAGGCTAATGATGAAGTACGACTTAACTGAGTTTGACCGAGTTAGATTGACCGATAGTCTGATAGATAGAGTAGATGGTGACCAAAAGTTCTCATTGGGACCTGGCAGTGGTGGGGTAGATGCCTAGATGACTTCATTGACTCAAAGTCCCCACTCAACTCTCTGCCACATTTCTCCACGTGTCTTGGTTCAGGAACCAAAACCACTCAGAATCTATCTAGGAAAATGCTAGGGGGACATCAAATTTTGACCCCTAGCATTACATCTAATTAAAAAAATTAAGGATGGGACCTAAAGAAAAGTGGATCAGGTTTAGAACTGGGTCACAGAAAAGAAAGAAAAGGGAAAGAGAGAGAAAGGGGGAAGAGAGGAGAGAGATCTGATCGACGATCCTCTCCCCTCTTCCCCATTTTTCTCTCTTCCCCCTTGCTCTCTCTTTCCCCTCTTCTTCTTTCTCCCTTCTTTTTTCTTATTTTTCCATCTCTCTCTCTCTCTCTTTTACTCTTTCCTCTCTTTTCCCTCGGCTATCTCTTTTCCTAATTTTTTATATTTCCCCTCTTCTTTTCATATTTCCCTCCTCTTTTCTTTTTATTCCTAGATCTTCCCTTCTCCACTCTTTCCCCTCTTCCTCGTTTTCTCTTCGTGGTGAGGTGGTGCAGCGATAAAGGTGATGCTTGTTGACGGTGGCGATAGAGGCGGTGCTAGTTGACAGTGACGATGGTTGCGGCGGCGGTGTTAGTTGCAGCAGTAGTGGGTTGCCGTGAACTCACTTTGGACCAACTTTTGACACACTTTCGACTGACTTTTTACCGACTTTTTACCAATTTTCTAACTTTTGACCGACTCATGTCGTCTTGAAGTCGTGTCGTCATCTTCTTACACTTCTCTTTCTCTTCTTTTTTCTATTTTTTTCTTCCATTAACCCAGATCTAGTTTTTAGATCTTGGTTTTGTTTATAAAATGGGTTAAAAACCCAACCATTTTCTAACTTAACCCAAATGAAATATAAATTTTTTATTAAAAATAAGGTCCCACCCCAAATTGTTTAATCAGATGTAATATTTAATGTCAAAATTTGGTGTCCCCGTAGTCTTGCCCATCTATCTATGTAACAACTAACAAAGTTCCACTTCTAAAAGTAGTTAGGTGGTGTTTGTTTGTTAGTATCTATTCAAACATCTATTCAACCACCACTTAATTCTGACAAGCTATAAGGGCTTAATACCTCGTAATTAAAGTTTGCGAAAATTTTTTTTTAAAAAAAAAGAGTATTCCAGTCATTTAGCTATTTATTTAAGTGGAATAAAAGTTATGGAAATTATTTATCCATTCTCCCCACACGTGCTACACGCGTTGCCTCTATGCGCGCTTTACGCGCACCCACATACACGTCTTTGAATCCACTCCACGCGACTCTACCGCCAAATATAAATCAGGTGTAAATAAATAACTATAGCCATAGAACACATCCGGTATTTCGAAAAAGAAAATAAAGTTATTTAGTCATTTATGTAATATAAATAAAGTTGTTAAAATGTATAAAGGTATTGGAGCCGTCGGATTGAAACGACATCGACGAACGTGAGACGTC
Source organism: Macleaya cordata (assembly GCA_002174775.1). Lineage (NCBI taxonomy): Eukaryota > Viridiplantae > Streptophyta > Magnoliopsida > Ranunculales > Papaveraceae > Macleaya > Macleaya cordata. The sequence goes on from MVGT01002451.1 coordinate 5,569, forward strand.
GATGGCAAACATAAGTTGGCCTTAAGAAAAAGCATATAAATAAAGTTGTTAAAGGGTATAAGGGTATTAGAATCGTCAAATTGAGTCGACGTAGATGAACGTGAGACGTCCATGGCAAAGATAAGTTGGGCCGTTATGTTTTAATATATAGATTTCATTATAAATTTTTCATATGAATAACTTTTCGTTTAATAATTGTTTTTTCTTCCTCTTATTTTTTTTTTCTTCCACTTAATTCTGATTCTTTCTCGATGGACCACTGAATTTGGGTTCCAAATCTACCTTAATTAGAACTAGAACCAGAACATAGCGGTTGGACACACCTAATTCCTAAGGTATAGGTGTTGGTAAGATCCTATTTGACAGTGATGTATGCCAGGGACACTGTTGTGGACCTTGTGGTTGGTCTAAGAGATACGCGGTTTTAGTGAGTTCGATATAAAAAATAAATAGGGTTAAAAATGGGGCCCACTTAAATTATCCGTAGAAAAATTCTTTTTAGAAAAATAAAGAATCGATGGACCAAATCAAAAGTAAAATTGGTGTCTCTTCTACACGTCATAAGACCCAAAAAAGAGAGGGGACAACATTTTTTTAGGGTTCTGAAAAGAAAAGAGATCTCCACCTTACATCACGTATGTGGGGTCACTTGTACACATGTGACCCACCGGGCCCACCCCAGTCTATGCATGTGTACAAACGTTGTGATTGCTCACTCTACTAGTAGAGAACGGATCTTTGGACATGGTTATATGTATATGCTTATACGTATATGTTCATATGGGGTCAACATGAAGTTGATTTAAGAGTTAATGTTTCGTGAAGATGTTCTCTTGAAAACGTAGATCATTTTTACAAAAAATTAGTCCATTTTAAAATCTCTAGCTCTATCAAATATTAGTTTAAAATTTATAATATTTGTAAACCATTCATAAATATTGTTCATTTTAAACTAATACTGATGAGGTTAGAAGTTTAAATTGGACTGATTTTCGATTAACATGTTCTCCGCACATTGTAGATCATTCTTATTAAAAAAGAACGTTTGGATTAATTTGATGTGGGACCCACAGAGCATGTACACGGATCCATCTTCCTACAAGTATTACTCATTAGTTCTTCTCGCAAACTTTAGAATTTTCAATAATTTTCTTGGTCGGCTGAGATTTGGCAAAAGAATAATTAAAAAGCTTTTATAATATAAACCCATTTTCATTTTGAAAGAACAACTACCAGCAATTTGATATTTTATTTATTATTTATTTGGTAAGCAAAGCCAAGTCAAAGACCACGCACACTACTACTCTTCATTAATTATTGTGTTGCATATGAGGTTTGACAAATCCAACACTTGAAGCTGGACATGATTGTTATTAAATCAAAAATATTAATTTATTAATATTAAATCATATCTTATTGTTAAAATCATTTAAGGCAAATTGTTTTACTTTGGTTGATATTGTAAATACGTAATTTTACTTGTACACGTGTCGATAAAAGAGGGACAAATGTATAGTGGTAATATAGTCCAGAAAGTATCTAATAACAAAGTCACATGAGTTATATAAGTCAAAGGTGCTGACATGGCAACCAATGGCGATGTATGAAAATTTGTAATGTCTGGGTTTATGTAAACCCCCGAGCCTTATGATTAAGCATCTAGTCATTTTCGATAGGTTGGTATTTGAAAGTTAATAGTTTCTCTTATTTTTCTCTTTGTTGTTAATGTAGTTTTTTCCTTCTCACTAATACCTTATTCTCTGTTCGCTATTTGCATTTTATTTACACCCTTATTTATATTTGTAATTAAACAATAATGGAATCACATTAAAATAATAAAAATAAAATATTTTGACAGAGTGATTTTTTTAAAGAAAATGATATTGGGATAGATAATTTAGGGGTAAGAACCCAAACCGAATGTATGAGGGGTCTATTTAGATACAATCCAATGACTGAATTTGGTTAAAGTGTTCTCCTTACCATGTGGATCATCCTCACAAAAAAATCAGTCAATTCTAAAACTTCTAACTCTATAAAAAATTAATTAGAATTTAATTGAAAATCAACTGTTAAGAATCAACACCTCTAACTCAACCGATTTGGCTATAACTCGGTTGATTCAGCTCTAACTCGGCCGACTTAGCTGATTCAACTCGTTTTTAATATTTTTCGATGCCCGAATCAGGCCACTAAATGCAAGTCAGCGAACCATGATTCGTACGAAAGGAATCTCCCAACAAAACCAAACCACCAACTTGCATGACTGATAGTATCTGTTGTTAATAACAATTTAGATTCGTATTCGTATTCAATCTTCATTAGCATTGAATTACTGATTTCATCAAAAAAAACATGCTGAGCTCTTAAAATAACAAAAACCATCCACTCAATCCCTAATTGATGCACGTCACGGCTTTTAAATACAAAGGAGAAGGACTCCCACCGGCCACCACCTTCTCATCTCGTAACCAACTCTTCATTAATTAGGTAACCTCGCAAGAGCCTCTAAATCAGAACAGAGCCAAACCCTAATCAACCCTTTTATCTCATGCGCCACAAGGATTTGATGTCATTGATCCAGTTCTTGTGATGTCACATCTAGAAGCCAAATCCATTGCTTTAAATGTAGGGTACTATCATTATCTGATGGTTAGAATTTTATCAATGGGTCATGATGCAAGAGGTATGGCCCACTCCGTTCAAAAAAAAAGAGGTATGGCCCACAGTTTCATCAACTCAGATGAACGGGTCTGGGCCTTGTCTGTAATGTCTACCGTATCCGGTTCACAATGACCCAAAGAATCTTTGTATGGGTCTTGACAAAGATGATATTCAATGTGACAATTTGACTTTTCTTCAAAGTCAAAAATCATAAATATTTGACGAGGCCCACCTATAAAACCTTACTGTTCTTCTAATTTGAGCCGATTTATTTGTTTTAGAGTTGCATCAAAATGGTTTAAATTTTCATTAGATTTTAAAAATATTTTGTGAAGAGGTCATTTTAAAATTAATTATCTATTGGGGTTATATAGCCCCCTTATATAGTCATTTAGCCCAATAAACACTTCCGTGTTGTGGGGCCATATAGAGATGATATAAAGACTGATTTTTCATATATAATGATCTACATGGTGAAAAGAACATATTCATCTGAAATCGGTCCATTCTAAAACTTCTAATCTCATAAAAGTTTATTATAAATTAACAGTAAAAAAAAATTTAAAACTTACCAATTTTTAAAAGATTAATTTAGAGTTAGAAGTTTTAGAACGAGCTGATTTTTAGATATTATAATATACATATTGAGGAGAACATCCTCTCTAAATGAGGGGTATATAAAGGGGCTATATAACCCCCTATTTATTTAAATGACATTCTTATAATAATGTTTTAGAACATCTTCGCGCGGACCTACATAAATATGATCCAAAGGTTGATGATTTCCATAAGGAGATCATCTTGCAAAATAAAGAAAAAATCAACCAGTGATCATCGCCATGCAAACCCCACAAACACCCAACATTTTTCTTAATGTTATGCTTACTTTTACACTTCATTTACATCAGCTTGTGATTCCGGCCACATTGAGATGATACATAGACTAATGTTTATTTCTCAACCCTTTCATCATTTTCATATGACCTCATTGGTAGGTGTAAGCCTAGTATAGGAATAAGACATGTAAAAGACTAAAACATAAAACTCAAAGAAATACATTTGAAAGTATTTTGAGAATTATCCAAAAAGAAGCACGAGAGAATATGAATTACGGTTCCATCCGTTCTTTTTTTTTTTTTATAAACAGGTAAAACTCAATTAAATTATTAATGATAAAAATTCACATACAATAAGAGAAATAAAAAAATATATCAAATAGTACAAATAGTACAAAGAAAACAAATAGAACACAAGAAAAAGTCCAAAAAAAATCGAAGAAAATAGTATACGAGCAACGTCGGACCAATTTGATAGATTTGCTTTCCAAATAGTAGATTTTCCCATCAATTATAATCTACTATAGGATAAGCTTTTTTCTACCACGTGTCTCTCTTCCAAGCATTCCCCTTAAATAATGCCACGTATCCATTAAATATCTTTTTTCTTAAAAAATTTCTCTTTAAAAATTTATTGTAATTACAATCCAAAAATAATTAAACTTTCTAATTAAAATAAATCTTCTTTTCTCTAAAAATTATATCCTAAAAATTTATAATAATTAAAATTTTAATGCAACTACACTTTTTAATTATACAATAAGAAAATCAAAATTTTTTTAAAAGAAAAACCATGTGCGTTGCACGGGGTATGGTGGCTAGTATAGATAGAGGGGAGAGATGAGCCCGACACTTTGTGCACCCAAAATGAAAGAAAAAATCTGATCTCTGGTTCGTCAAAACACTAGATCAATATAAGCATAATCGAAGTAGATCTTAACAAATATAAAATACACACAAAAAGTAGGAATATTATTAAGGAAAAATCGCAAAAAATGCAAGCGAAAGACGCTATAAAAGCGTGAAAAAGTCGCCAATAAGGTGAGCAATACAAGAAAAATGGTAAAAATAGTGGATTCCTCCGAAGAAGGGATCTAGATCTTCTATCTCTGTTTCGTTCTCTGCTCTCTTTGTTTCTTTCTCTGCTCCCTTTCGCTCTCCCATCCACTCATTTAGAGTCAATAGGAAGCTACATTAAAATATTGGGAGAACGACCGTTTAGTCCTATTTGAGGGTTAATATGATGGTTCAGTCCCAGCTAAAAATAATATGACAGTTTAGTCCAAAAAGGTGAAAAACTACACATGTGCATTTTACTTGACAAAAATGCCCCAACAATAAATACATAAGCAGTAAGTACTAACTAACTTTTTTTATTTTATTTTTAAAACAAAAAATGACATAACTTTTAAAATACAAATCAGTTTTTCATACAAATTATATTTTTGGAAATCTTACATTGAGATCTTTAAAATAAGACCAATCAACAATATTTTTTTTTAATTTTTTTTTTTTTGTATTACGAAGTATGCAAAATGAGTTTTGCGATTGCAAAATGAGTTTTGCAAATGCAAAATGTGTTTTGCAAAACTATTTTCCATTTAAACAAAAGAATGGATGAATGTTTTTATAAAGATTTAGGTTTAAAACAACATTTATAGCTTTCGATCTGTATTTTTTCTTAAAAAATACAGCAACACAATTTGCATCCATTTATATATATGCATGCAAAACACAATTTGCATCCACTAAAATGCATGCAAAATAGTTTTTGCAAATGTTTATATGCTTGCAAACATACTATGAAGACATTTAAATGGGTGCAAAACACAATTTGCAACCACTAAAATGCATGCAAAATGGTTTTTGCAAACGTTTATATGCTTGCAAACACACTATGAAGATATTTAAATGCATGCAAAAACCATTTTGCATACAATGCAAAATAGTTTTTGCAAACGTTTGTATGCTTGCAAAAACAGTATGAAGACATTTAAATGTATGTAAATTGTGTTTTGCATGCATTTATATTTATGCAAAACACAATTTGCATAGAATTACATGTATATAAGCAATAATTCTGGAAACACTTTAAAGTATGCAAATTCGGATTTGCATGTCTTTCAAATTTTTTTTTTTTTGAAAAAAAGTATTGTTGTCTGGTCTAGTTTTGAAGATCTCGTCAAAAGCTTTCTAAAAATATAAATTTTATAAAAATCTGATTTATGGTTTAGAAGATATAACATTTTACAGATTTAAAACAAAAAATAACAAACCTTTTCTCACTACAGCTGTTCACTTTTAAAAATAAAGAAAAAAGGGTAAAAATGGTAATACACACAAGTAAAATACCCACATGAGTCTCAACAAAAGACTAAATGGTTGTTATTTATTAAAAAAGGACTAAACAGTAAAAAAGAAGTTACCAAAAGATATTTTAGACAAAAAAAAGATAGCTGGGACCAAACTGTAGTAACACATGGGAAAAAGGACTGTTTAGTCGTTTTCTCAAAAATTTAAGATGGACGTGTTCTTCTGCTTGGTTTGTACCAATGAAGCAAAGGCCAAATGCATTAGATGGGCATTGTCCTAACTTTTATGTGGGCAGTTTTGTAATTTTGAAAAGAAGCATTACTACTTTCACCCCACTTACTTGCACCCTATTTACGCCCATGTAGGGTTATATGAAACTAACCATAAGTCTGATTTTGATCTATACGACAAGGAGAACATTCTCACAAAAATTAACCCCAGTACAATAATTTCCACATAGTCCTAATTGAAGATGTAAATAGAGTGTAAAAGTAATGTAGGTGGAATATGTATTTATGTGGTACAAATGCAAAGAAACATAGTCAACTCATGCAGAACTGCATTATAATAATAGAAATGTTTTATGTTTGAGAATGAAACAAATGACCCCCCGTCCGTGACCATCACCACTATAAAAGATGATGACTAGCCTTTGTAATTTGACAAATTTTAAACATCTTTTTTACCGTATAATTACAAATTCTAAAATGTGCTGATTTGATTTTTGCTAAGAATAACATACTAAAGGGAACATCTTCATTGAAAATCAACTCTTGTATCATATTGCGGGTCACGTACGTGGGAATCATTTGATCCATTTGCCTTTTATGTTTTGCTCAAAGAGTTCATTTGTGGGGCTCGAACAGGCATCCAGCTACTATACCCAGTGGACCACTTTCTCACTATCTGATCACCCTCAAAACAGTATAGACAAACCTTTTGGTACGAAGCATTTTCTGCAAGAAAAGTAAAGCCCACCTTGAAATCTAGACAAGTGGTTCAACAAATTTTTTTTCTGAGCAAAAAAAAAGTTCAACAAATTTGAAGAGATTTTGCACAATGATCCATCTCTATCTCTGGAAATACGAAATACAATTATAAAATATTCTTAGAGTTATTACAACTATAAAAAGGAGAATGAAGGAATAGTAAAATATCTAAATAAATAAATAAATAAATAAATAAATAAATTAGGGTAAGCTTATTTTACATTGTAAGAGTTGATTTACACTCAAAATATTCT
>MVGT01002451.1:12785-39579 GCA_002174775.1 Macleaya cordata
GATAATTAATCGAAAATATTTAAAATTAGTAATCAATATTAAGAATATATATCTAAAAACTAATAAAATTAAAATAATTTTTTAATAAAAAGTGCCCCTTCAATAAACGAGCCACACAGGACTACTAATTATTTTAAAATTTCTAACACCTTAAAAAATTGCCTTACAATGTTTTAAAAACCGGACCGGTCATCGAACCGGAGAAGGCATTGGGTTGGGTCAACCTGGTCTGACCAGTGGGTCGACCAGTGGGTTAACTAAACAACATAGTTATAAAAAATGAGAACTATAGATCTTATGTTCGAAACTCCACAATAGCATTATTTTAAAAAACCATTAAACTCATTAGTCACTAGTAGTATATTAAGTTATAACACATAGTCAATAAATCAGCTTCAGTACAAATGGTAAAGGCTTCCTAAGTTTTATTAGGTATCTTGGGTTTAAATCTTGTTGAATGTATTTTTTCAAAAAAAAAAAAAAAACATAGTACACTAAACTAACCCAGTCAAAAAACCGGACAGTTTGCCTGGATCACCAGTTTAACCGGCCGGTTTGACTGGTTCACCGGCTTACCGGTTCAACCGGTCGGTCCGGTCCGATTTTAAAAACATTGTTGCCTTATTTATGAACTAATTTTAAATTTAAATTAATATTTGATGAGATTAAAAATCCTTGATTGAGGTAATTTTAGGAAGATAATCTACATAGGGTTAGTAGAACAGTCTCAGCAAATTTTAGTAATTAGATTATTTCTACAGGATCCCACACAAAATCTTGGCAACGTCATGGGAGGATAAGTTTGGCTAAGTATCCCTCCTCAATAAAAATACTATAAGAAATAGTAGAAAAATATTATTAAAAATACCTATTTGGTCCAAATCAGAAGCTTACTCTCTTTACAGAGTAAAATCTGTTTCCAGTCAAACTGAGAGCTAAAGAGATTAACCTAATTACTCGGAAACGGCACCGCAGAATTACATCCCACTGTTGATTTTTTTTATAATTTTGTTTTGATTAAATTAATTAAGATTGAAAGATAAAAACATAACAGAGATTAGCAGAGGTGTAGTTCTCTCTCTCTCCTCTTTCTCTCTCTAAAATCCAAATGGGAAAACAATAAAATTAATATTCTGAAGTAGCTCTCACGTTGTTTTAGGGAGTAAATTATGATTTATTCTTTTATTTCGTATTCTTCTCTTGAGTTTTGTCAACTTTTGTTGTTTTGACGAGCAGGCACAGGCCACAGGCAGTATCTTCTTCTTCGGGAACAAGAGAAGATTATTAAAAACATCCCACCCTGTATAGAGTTGTAGAATTAGGTAATCTTTTGGGTTTCAGCATTTGGATTATTTCTCTTTCCTTTTTGTTATTATTTGCTCATTTTGATGATCTGGGTATATTACATTAGTTCATTGAAGTATTGGGATTTAGAGATTATCTGTAAATTTTGGTCTTGTTGAAAACTTGAAATCATTTTTCTCTGTCTGGGTTCTGTTAAAAATAGGGTTTTGTGACTTGGGTTGTGAAGATTTTTGTGTTTCAGTGTATACAGAGTTTGGTGACTGGAAAATCTGTTGGTTGGGAGTTTGAGATTGGGCTTTTGGTTAGTAAAATTTGGTTGACTAGGGTAGTATTTGTTATTTGGTACTTTGGAGTTCTGGTTTTGGTAACAGAAGAGAAACACGACTTGTGTTTTGCTGGGTTTGTAAAATTTTAAGATCAGTTTCCATGGAGATATTGAAGTAATTTACTAGTTTATAATTGTTCTGATTGAGATGTAGGAGATGGTTTTGCTAGATCTTCAAGATGGATGATGTTTTGGAGATTCTTTCCACTGTTTTCTTGTAAAACTTTAGAAGTGAGTTCTCAAGATTTTTCTTGAAGATGGCAACTGTATCACCTTCCCCAAATTCTTCTCCTTCTGCAGTCCCACCAACTTCCAGTACTACTCCACCACTTACAACACCTTCAATTTCTTCCCCTCCTCCTTCGGATCCTTCAACAAATTCACCACCTCCCACAGTTCTACCAAATCAGACTTCGGATCCGCCGGCACCTGCAACCCCTTCTACTCCTTCAACTCCACCACCTCAATCTCCTCCTGCTGCTCCTCCACCAGTTCCTCCATCGCCTCCGCCGTCAGCACCACCTCCTTCCCCTCCGGTGCAATCCATTTCTCCGCCAACTCCACCATCTCCCCCTCCAAATGTGGCTTCACCACCTCCTCCAGTATTATCACCACCACCACCTACTGCTGGAGATTCCCCTCCCCCAGTTTCCCCCTCGCGCCCTTCACCACCACCTCCTCAGGCAGACTCACCTTCTCCACCACCACCTGTTGTTTCTCCTCCTCCCCCTAATTTTCCACCACCATCGGCAAATCCACCTGAAAATTCACCTCCACCACCTGATAAATCACCGCCACCACCTGAAAATTCATCACCACCACCTGAAAATTCACCACCACCTCCTAGGCGTACACCCCCTCCTCCATCTGATCCTCAACCAGCATCTCCACCCTCAACAAATTTCCCTCCAAAATCACCACCGCCACTACCACCACCAAGCAATCGACCACCACCAACACCTTCTTCACCTTCACCCCCTTCTCCTTCATCTCCTTCTGCTCCTCCTCAAAATGATACATCTCCTGGTGGATCTTTCCCAAATCCAACTCAAAGATTTCCCAATTTACCGCCTCCAGATCCTGCACGAAGTGGGGGGAGTAAGACAGGAGGCATAGTTGCAATCACTGTTGTAGTAGGCTTAGTAGTGCTTAGTCTAATAGGAATGGCTGTGTGGTTTGTGAGGAGACGAAAGAAGAAAGTGGCTGGATATAATGGTGGCTATGTTATGCCATCTCCATACGGTTCATCCCAAACATCGGGTAATACTTTAAACATACTTCATTTGTTCTTTAATTATGTTTTTCTTTTGTTAATTATTGTAATTCTGAACCTTCAATTTTGAAGAACTATTATTTAGATTTCCTTGTTAGATGGACTTGGGTTTTATTTATATTCACTACCAGAGTTGAGATTTACCTTTGCTATAACAAGAATCAGATCCTTCCATATATGATAGTATATTTTGAAAGTTTCTCAGTTGAATGAACTAAAATGAGGTCCATATATAAGGAATAATGATAAAGATGATATTGTGATCTATGTTCTTGAATAAGCTTTTAAACTATAGTACTATATTAAAATAAATATTTATGAATTTTAAAGCTATTGAAATGAAATTAACAAGACACAAATTTCCTCTTCAGATTCATCTTTCATTAAAGTCCATTCTCCGACTCCTCTGATAGGAAGTGGTTCAGGTGATTTTGTGTTTTCACCACCAGATCCAGGTGGATTAAGCAATTCACGGTCGTGGTTCACATATGAAGAATTATTGGAGGTTACAGATGGTTTTTCTGAGCAGAATCTTTTGGGAGAAGGTGGCTTCGGTTGTGTTTACAAAGGGTGTCTAACGGATGGAAGAGAAGTGGCTGTAAAACAGTTAAAGATTGGTGGTTCACAGGGAGAACGTGAATTCAGAGCTGAAGTCGAGACTATTAGTCGTGTACACCATCGCCATTTGGTTTCACTTGTAGGGTACTGCATATCTGAGCATCAAAGACTGCTTGTCTATGATTTTGTCCCAAACAATACCCTATATTACCATCTCCATGGTAAGATTTACTTTTCAAAAAAAAAAGAAAAAAGAGAAAAGAATCAGCATGGCTGCATTTGCTATCAAGCACAGAATTACTAATATCCTATGTTAATCTTTGAATTATGTAGGGGCAAATAGAACCGTGATGGACTGGGCAACCCGACTTAAGGTTGCTACTGGTGCGGCTCGTGGAATAGCTTACCTGCATGAAGACTGTAAATACCTTTCATTTGTTTGCATATTGAATTTCTCTGCATTGCATCTTTTTATTGCTCTTATTAGGCAGAGACACATCTCAGTTTCAGACAGAAACGGATGTCATATATACCCTAGGCTGGACATCTGCCATGTTCATACATCTCTTTGCTTGTAAATATTCAACTACACATTTGGAAATCGTTATCTAAGCATTGATGCATAGAAATGTGCTCGACCTGTGAAAATGGTATTTTGATTATACTTTGAGAGAATATAAGGTTATGGTTATCTTCTTCGAAAAAAATATAAGGTTTTGGTTATGATATAAGATACTGAATTTCAATGTATTACTCTATAAATCTTGTGTATCAAGAATATTAAAATCACTGAGAAACACGGTAACCAAAAGAATTCTCACCAGCTGTACGTGTGGGCACACAATTTCCTGATCCACAATTTTATAACAAAGTGACAAAGTGAAATGTCCTTGTTATGAGAGTTTGTTTTTATTTGGTTATTTCGTAACTTATGCATATGTAATTAGTTTTTGCCTCTTTTATATGTATTTTTCAGGCCATCCTCGGATTATTCACAGGGATATCAAGTCATCAAACATTCTTCTAGATAACAACTTTGAAGCTTTGGTATGCCCACTTTTGCTAATTCCATTCCTTAATTTTCTCTTTGTTTGTGTAGTTTAATTTTCTAACATTGTGTCTCTACTCATTTAACAGGTTTCAGATTTTGGGCTTGCACGGTTAGCTTTGGATGCTAATACACATGTAACAACTCGTGTAATGGGAACCTTTGGGTAGGCAATTGCTGTGCTAAATCTCAATATCTGCTACAAAGATAATTAGTTTGCAGAGGACATTCTGGAAAGGGGGTCGATATTTTTACCCTATTGAATAAATCTCAAGAATTATGTTTTTCTATTTTCCAGATACCTGGCTCCAGAATACGCATCGAGTGGCAAGTTGACTGAAAAGTCTGATGTGTACTCTTTTGGGGTTGTGCTTCTAGAGTTAATTACTGGGCGCAAGCCTGTGGATGCATCTCAACCCTTGGGAGACGAGAGTCTGGTTGAATGGGTAAGCTTCATCAGCTTAGTTCAAGTTATTCTCTACTTTCTGCTAATTTGTTGGACACACTTTTCTAGGTTGCTAGAATGCTAGTTCGTTACTTCAGGTTCCACATAGTTATGGCTTATGAACATTAATGATTTGATGCACCAAAGGTGTAAGGGCCATTTAGTGGAGTAAAGATGTTTTATTGGATTTGCTAGGTGGGAATATTTTAGTCATTTTTGTTTTGAGATTTTGTGAGGTAATCCATGCCACGTGCCTTCGTGGACTGCTAAAATTGGTTTTTTCCTCATTGATCCTTTTGTGTTGTTGCTTGCCTCTCTCTCTCTCTCTCTATATATATATATATATGTATATTGTCAGGTTGAGTAGGTGGTTAGCTCGCCATGAGTCAGCTCAGGATTGACTGATCCAGCCTATTCGAACTAGAATCGGTAATGACTAGTTCACACACCAATCCCAAGTTCAAAGACCACGATCCAGTTGTCTGGATTTGCCAGGTGTTATAAGGTTTTAGCAGTCTACTACCCAAGGTCCCTATTGACTATTGTTGAGAAAAGTCAGTTCTGATTCTCAGTTGAATTTTCACTTTCCAGAGAATTGAAGGGTTGAGTTTATTTCTTCCTATTTCTTCTTTTACTACCTCTTGCTGCCACCTGTTTGGTCTGCACCAAGAGTGGATGACCTCTTCAACATGTTAGGTACAAAGTCATCATACCCGAAGTTATTTAGTGATAAAGCGTGCTTTAGTTTAACTCCTACTCCATAATTTTTCTTCACCTCGATAGCTTTCATATATCGGTTTCATGCTGATAGCTGATGGAGTTTTTTATCATCAACTTTTTAGTGCAATATTAGCTTTACTAAGAAAGTTAATTATTTCTTCTCTAAATGTGAAGATTGGATTCCTGTTTCTCCTTTTTACCTGGTATTTAAGTGGTGGTATTTGGACACTGACTGAGGTTTCTGTTGTTGGCTCAACCCATTTCAAGGCTCCGGCTTCGACATCGGGATGCGGAATCTGAATTTTGTTTAAGCAGGTTAATTTATCTTGTTAGTTGCAAACTACTTGGAATTTTAATTTGAGCAGAGAAGGGGTTGATGAGTGGTCCTGAATAATATAGGGAGGCTGCATCTCCTTGCAGTTTCTAGTCTCATGGGGACATTAATTTCATTTTACCAACCAGCTACAAGGAATGGTTTCAGAGGGAGAGGTCTATACCGTTTATTCATATAGGTAGATAGTTTTTTCTTTTTTCAAGGATAGTGGCCTCATAGATGCAAAACAGTTAAGCCCTTGGAACATCGGTGTGCTAGTCATAATTGACCTAGGCTTTTGAGCATCTTATAATGTACTTGTAGTATGTTTCCGTTTTCTTTTTCTCTCCATGGATGAGAAATCTTTGATCCCTCTTGGATATCGTAAGGGTCGTTGTGCAAATTCTTGTATGTGTACATTACATTTGCTATCTCCATTTTCTGACTACCCATGGTTTACATACACGACTAGAACACCATTGGCGATGATTATATGTTTATACTTTATATACTAGAAAAACCTAGATTACACAATTACTTGGATGCTTATTGTTGGAGTTTTCTGTGTCATGTTTTGGACACATCTAACGTCATTTCAGGAAAAATTCCATAAGTTTCAAATGTTTTATTTTTACCTAGTATTTATATGTTGATTTAATGAAATATGAAAGTTAAGAGTATGTGAAAACATGGTAGATGTTGGTGTGGATGGATGTGGTAAGGGAACTTTTGTTTTCTGCGTTCTCTTCCTTTCGAAGATGATTATGGGATTTTATAGGTGTCTACTATGTGTATAGTTTTCTGTTTTCTCTTCCTCTTGACGATAGTATCTGAAGTGGTAGACAACTATAAAATCCCTTAACGGATTCCTCCTGGGCATGCAAGACGGAACATATTCTCATGTACAATGTGATTCTTATCTGCTAAGCTTTTTTGAAGTCACATTTCTAGAATGACAATTGAGATATGTTCAAGTTTTGAACTGTTTTCATGCATTCGAATATGATTCAGCTTGATCTGGAAGCTACTATTTATGTCCTTCTCTAGTTCCTCTACATGGTTATAAACCTAGAACTGGTCTTTTGCTGCAAAAAAGATATGGAAGTAGGAAAAATCGTACACTAATAAAGGAATTGAATTTCTGCAAACCATACGCTTTAAGTAAAAATCTTCTTTTTCAGGCTCGACCATTGCTTAGTGATGCACTTGAAAACAAAGAATATGAAGGGTTGGTAGATCCATCGATTGGAAACAACTACATACCATCTGAGATGTTCCGGATGGTTGAAGCAGCTGCAGCATGCGTGCGTCATTCGGCTACAAAGAGACCTCGTATGGGACAGGTAATGAATTTATCAATTAAACAACTGGTTCAGTTCTCTTCATTTTCATTCCCTTGTTTTAGAAAAATATGGAGAGGAGGTAGAAAATGAAATTATTTATTTATTTTGATCGATCAAAATGTATTGATGTATTTAAGTTTTTATATCTAGGTGGTGAGGGCCTTAGAGTGTATAGATGACCCATCAGATATAAGCAATGGAATGAGACCAGGCCAAAGTGAAGTCTTTGATTCCAGAGAGCAATCCGCTGAGATCAGATTGTTTCAGAGGATGGCATTTGGCAGTCAGGATTACAGTAGTGATTTTTTTAGTCGAGGTAGCTATACGTGAGAGGACGGGCAAATATTGACAGAGATGGGTGTTTCTGGGTCTCTGAAGGAGCAGATTGAGATGAAGGATTACCGTGGTAAATCTCCGGACTTCATGTAAATCACTGAGGTAAATCTGTCTCCATAACTTCATGTAAATGTGGGAGCAACTAGATAAAATGGGCATCAATCTGTTTCTGGGCTCCAAGACCTGGACCTGAAATTTTAGTTTTGATCTTGTAACCAGGCTCTCTTCCATTGCCACATAAATACGGTATCTATCTTCTTATTTTTGATTCATTACCACAGATAGACTCACTTGTAAGGATGCATATATTTTTTTTCCTCGGAATTCCTAATAAAAGATTTCTTTTATTTTTTTCTCTCCACATTTGTCTGCCTGTCGCCTCCTGCATTGATCTGAAATCTGAATTACCTAAATTTTCTTCGTGGTCAATTGTATATACATTTAATATGTTCATGTTGAAGAATTACTTTTCACTGAGAGGGACAGAAGAGAGAGAGAGAGAGAGAGGGAGAGAAGAGAGAGAGAGAGAGAATTGATCCAAGCAAGAATTCGGAAAGCTAAAACTGGAATGCAAGTAAGGGAGATGAACTGTTAAATGTTTACATTACTTAAGAACCTGCCTCTTCTCAGCTCTCTAATTCTGTTCAGTCACGAGCTGCTTCGAGTATCTGGAGCGGAGCGCCACCCCTATACTACGCCACCCCTATACTACAATTCTGGTTACTAAGTACATAACCCAAAGAAGGATTTCAAACACTATTAATTGTTGAAGCTAACCAATAGAGATCTCAAATTAAAAACAAAAAAACAAGAGGTTGAAACCTGAAACGATGTCTTCTTAAGGGGTTGCAACTTGCAAGCAAAAACAGGAGATGGAATACTGAACAAAGCCAAACCTAGAATCTCTAAAAGGTGAGAGCATTAGAGATGTAACAGGGAACAAAAGTAGAAGACAAACAAATAAAAGCAAATCACAGTCAAACCACTAATACAAAGAAGGATATTTTCAGTGAAAGAATCTCAAGAGCATCACCAAAATAACATACCAAGGAAAACCGCTTGAAAACAAAATCCTTGGCTTTATTTTTAATTTTTTTTTGGGGCCACTTTTTGGGACTTTTGAAATAAAAACATTGAAAATCAAATTTTTAGAAGAACTTGATCCTTCACATAGGACAATAAAAACTTTGGGGAAAAAAAGTTATCATAGTTGTTTTGGTAAAAAGATGGCCTATAAGGAGGAGTGATCTTTATTTGAAAGTTTACATGCAAGAAACCTCAAAAAGCCTAAATTTAATGCAAGAAATCTTGTTGTTCTCTAATCATATGTCATTATGAATCTAAAAAGCAAGATCTTTTCTTTCTTCACAAATTTCATCTTTGATTGAAATCCTATATGTTCTTTCACACAAAAGCATCAAGTGCTAGAAACTAGAGACTCTCTTTTGTATTTGATGACCATACTTAAAAGCTAAAAGGTTAGATTTGATCATCAAGTAATACAATACATACAAGTCATGTCATCCCTACTACCCTTTTAGCCATTGAAACAAATTCTTCTTGCTTCACCCTTCCTAAAACCTAAATCCTCTTAAGAGGATAAAGGACTTCTTCCTTCACAAGAAATCACTTCCATTATTATCCTTCCATCTTCTACACTAGAATCCTCTCATTCATTAATTCTTCAACTAATTATTATTATTATTATTATTTTCATGGAGGATTGAATCTCCTTCATTAATTCTTCAACTAATTCTCATAACTGTCATGGAGGATTTGAATTTGTTGGCTGCCGACGGCGTCGTCGTTTGTTGTTGTTGCCCTTGTTTGATTCTACAGATCGTCTTGTTCGTCTTGCTCAAACTTCCTTTCAAATTGGTGAAAAAGTCTAAAAGACTTGTTCATAAGAGACTTCACAGGAAAAAGAAGAAGAAGAGGGATGAGAAGGTAAAAGGTATTGAAAAAGATGAATACATTGGTGATTGCAAAAGAATTCAAGGAATTCCTTCAAACAACTACCATGATAGTAGATGGGTTATGGTGGAAGTTGAGGAGGTGTTGGAAGAATTCTCCCAACAGGGAGAGTTTGCATTTGGAAGCTTTTGGGGTAGAGGGGAATCAAGAAGAAAGTTACCACCAGATTTAGATAAAGTGGAATTTGATGATATTGTACATTACCATTTGGCTCAAGTGATAAAATCATTTCATCATTCATGATTCTTTTGTTTTTTTTTTTTGGCATGCATTATTCATGATTCTGTCATTAAATTATTACCTATGATATATATATTCTATTGCTGAAAGGGAAGCTACTTTCTAGATAGTTTCGAGGCTGAAAATTGTTGCTTCCTTGTTATACCTCAAGTAATTGAAAAAATAAAGAAGAAAAAAAAAGGAAAGAAAAATGAAATTTGACAACAATTCCTCTTAAGGTTATTAAAAGAATTTACTATACAGAAGTGCTATTGGAAGGACATATCATCAGTCCATCTAAATAGATTGAGGTGACACCCTCAATCCATAACTCATTATGTAAAATAGTTAGTTATGGGGACCATACAAATCACAATAAATGGTGGATTAAAGGTGCCACCTCAATTTGTTTAAATAGACAGATTGAGGGGTCGGTTCCAAAAGCATTTTCGTTTACTATCAGAAGTACTATTGGAACCGAACATATTATCTGTCCCTCTAAACAGATTGAGATGGTACCTTCAATCCACAACTCATTGTGTAAAACAGTTAGTTGTGGGACCATACACGTTTCATGCGTGCAGATGGCTCATATATAAAAAACCAAAGCCCAAAAACGAATTTTTTTACAATTTTATCCATGGAGATTGGTTTTCTCATTGACTATTCAGGGGTAAAAGAGTCTCTAAATGCCCTTCCTAAATGAAATTTTTATGTTCATACCAGTGGGCACCTTAACTACTTTAATTAGTTTTATACTTCGCTTCAAAACCTTGTTTGGTGTCTCAAGGAGGTTTTTGTGTGTAGGACTAGGGATAGCTATGTCTTGGATTACACGAAACTATTTCCTCAATAAGCTTGACATAAAGGAATAGTTGAAAACTGACAATGTCACCAAATAGTATGTTCAGACGCATCAAAAATTTGCCTGACTTTTTCACTTTTTAGTATTAATTATGTTAACACCCACACACTCTTAACTCATGTTTGGATGATGAAAATGTGATTCATGGAGATGGGGAATGGTAAACCCACCTCCCACCTAGGTTTGTTATTCCCTATTTTTGGGAGAATATCATTTCCAAAGAATGAAATTATGGGTTTAAAAACTAAACACCGAAATAGAACCACGTTCCATAAATTGTGGGAAATGACAAACATGGCGTAAAAGCTCGAATTCTTAGAGGGAGTCAAAACAATGGTTAAAGGACCTTGTGGTTGAAGCTGTTAGTATTATCCCACATCGCCTGGGCACTTTGGATTTGTGAAGTTTATAAGCCTTGGGCAACCCTCTCCTTGTAAGCCGGTTTTCAAGGAGAGTTAGGCCCAATGGGCCTTAACATGGTATCAGAGCAGTGTGTATCAGTGATGAGTCGGGTCTGTTAGCTCTAGCCCTGCGTGGAGAGGGAGTGCCGAGTGGCTCCAGCCCTGGCGTTGAGGGGGAGTGTTAGTATTATCCCACATCGCCTGGGCACTTTGGATTTGTGAAGTTTATAAGCCTTGGGCAACCCTCTCCTTGTAAGCCGGTTTTCAAGGAGAGTTAGGCCCAATGGGCCTTAACATAAGCTTATGGAGATAAGCAAAGGTTCTGTTGCAGTTGACCTAACCATTCTACTGGGTGTATACATGTTATTTCTTGATATCCTACTGACTCAGCTGGCTAAGGATTGTGACTTATCAATGTTTGATTCTTCCTGAAGGCAAAGAGAAGATGGTCACACCACAAGCTTATTCATGAAAAAGAGATGCTAACCATTAAGGGGAACCTGTGACAAGGTTTTGTGAGCCAAACAAGGAATAGACACACACCAATAGCACTCCCCCCTCAGCATTACGCTGGATACTTGAACCCACGACCTCCAGAGATTTCTAACTCTTATACCAAACAACCAAGTACTCTAAAAGCTCGAATTGTTAGTGGGATGCATAACTATATATATAACAAAGGTACATAAGTCCAATCGGGAATAGATACACGCCCAACAAGAAGTCATGACCCACCAAGTGCAAGTGCAAAGCAATGACTAACCATGGCTATCGCAAAGAACGTTGAAATAATTTTTCGATCAACTCTATCTAGCTAACAGGTTCGAGGAAAATAAGATTTTTTTTTTTAAAGAAGATTAGAACAACCAAAGCAAACCTGGAGCCAAATATTCTCATGGAAAGGTATGAACTCTGAGTATTTCAAGCAACTAATCATAGTTCAAGAACACCACTCACAGTAGGGAGACAAAGACCAAAGGCTTGAATCGCCATCAACCGTTGACAAAGATATGGATACAGGGACGCTATTTATAACTAGTTTTCCACCAAATCCCTGATCCCCAGAAAATACCTACCGAAAATCCCCCATCCAAACAGACTATTAGTGACTCCTTGAAAGTCAGGCACCAACAGATCAATAGGTAAAGACATTAAAATCTCTACAAAGTATCAGTGAGGTGATATGCTCATACAACAAGATGTATTTGTTCAGACAATATACAGTACAAAATAAATATTACAATAAAGTTACAAATGATTTTTGGGTTACTCTTAATACTATAACTTTTTCTACTGTACAGTCATAAAGAATTTAAATATTAAATTGCTTCTTAAGAGTTAAGAAGACATTTTAGTTCTTGGAGAGGAAAAAGGTTTGGGCTTTTCCTCTCACCAATAATCTCCACAAGAACAAGACCCTTCCCTGAAGTGATGGAACCTCTTTACATCCCTTACAATGATATCCCTTTTCACGATTTTCGAGATGAACTTGGTAGCCACATGACAGTCATTGCAAACCCGAAGATTTTTAGCAACTCTAATGGTAGTACCTGGAGGAGTATTTAGGATGCCAAATGCTATGGCCAATTTCTCACTGTGCCCGCACAGAAGATACTCTTTCTCCTCCTCATCTATGTTGTGAAGTACACATGAAGTATCTGGCACATATCCTTCTTTCTTCATCCTTTCTGACAACCTCTCAAAAAATTCATGGAGCTGTTCACTTTGTGGGTGTGATAGATCCCCGGCTGTGAACTTATGAACCTCGTCGTTGAACTCAATCCAACTGCATCCAGGTTCTTTCTTAATTCCTGTTTCTTTCATGGTCTTTCGTACCTCCTTTGCCTTTTCCCACAACCCAGCTGATGAGTAGATATTAGAGAGTAGAACATAGTGGCTAGCAACATTAGGCTCTAAGTGGAAGAGATTTTCAGCTGCAATTTCCCCGAGTTTGACATTTTTGTGTATCCGACATGACCCAAGCAAGCTACTCCAGGCACCTGACCGATCTGACCCAGAAGGCATAGAGGTGATAAGTTCATAAGCTTCATCCAATTGACCAGCCCGGCCAAGCAAGTCAACGATGCAAGCATAGTGATCTGGTGTTGGTTCGATTCCATAGTCAGCTTTCATTCTATTAAACAAGTCAAGGCCCTGACTTACCATTCTAGAGTGACTACATGCAGCAAAGATTGCAATAAATGTAACCTCATTTGGCTTCACCACTTCACCTTTAACGTCACCTTTTGTCAGCATTTTTTTGAATAACTCAAGAGCTTCCTCCCCTTGTCCATGCATCCCATAAGCCATGATCAGAACATTCCACGTGATGATATTTGTCTTGGGCATCTCATTAAAAACCCTTCTTGACAAGCTTAGACAACCACATTTCGCGTACATATCCACTAGTGCACTTCCTACAGCAACATCTGATGCTAATGCATTTCTAATGGCGTAAGCATGGATCTCTTTTCCCTTTGCTAGTGCTGCTAAGGCGGCGCAACTAGGAAGAATTGTCATGAGTGTTATTGTATTTGGTCTATACACAACTTTTTCTTTCTCTTCATGATCATCATTGCTTCCATCTTTTGCTTCCCTTACTCTTTGCATCTCATGTATCAAAAGAAGTGCATCATTATGGCGCCCACTAATTACATAACCTGTGATCATGGTATTCCAAGAAACCAAATCTCTAACCTCCATGCTCTTGAAGATTTTCATGGAAATATCTAACTTTCCCACTCTAGAGTACATATCCATAAGGGCATTTTGCACGTACCTATCCTTCTCGAATCCCCTCTTCACTACATACCCATGGATACCCTCTTTCTTAGAGAATGAGTCGCAGCGCACCCAAGCTGGTAAAACACTTGCCATAGTTGTTGGGTTTGAATTAAGTCCTGCAACCACTTCCATCTCAATGAAAAGCCTCAATGCCTCCTCGTCAAACCCCTTTTGTGCATATCCAGCAATCATGGCATTCCAAAGCCCAATTCTCTGTTCTGAGACCCCATCAAAGACTTGACGACCACTTTTGACTTGCCCACAATTGCAATACATGTCAACTAGTGCACTACCCACAAAAGAATTTGCAATGATATCATCATTTCTCAAGGTGTAAGCATGGATTTCCTTTCCAATCCCTAACAACTCCAAATGGGAACAGGCAGGCAACACACTAGCGAATGTGACCCCATCAGGTTTTATCCCTTCAAGAACCATGAGACGAAACAAGATCAATGCCTCCACAAATCTATCATTTTGTGTCAATGAGCTAATTATGGTGTTCCAAGAAACCATGTCCCGGTTTTCAAACTGTTCAAACACCGATTTCGAGTAATCCACCCTACCCAATTTCGCATACATAGCCATCAAGGCGTTATTCGTAAACGTCTTTTCATCCCCTTTACGTAAACTATACCCATGAACTTGCTTACCCAACAACAACCCATCATGCCTATTGAGATGTGAACAAGCCAGGGCAACACTAACCAAAGTAAATGAACTCGGTTCTACATGTTCCGATTGCATCAAAAGAAAGGACTCTAAAGTGGATTCCCACTCCTCAAACTTGCACAACGCTGAAATCATCGAGTTCCAAGAAACTTGGTCTCTTTGAGGAATTCTATCAAACACTTGTAACACATCGCCAATATCTCCACATTTCCCATACATATGAAGGAGGGTATTAGCCACAGTCACCGACGATGAGTGGTAACCCAATTTTATAACGGAAGCATGGATTTGCTTGCCAAAATTCAAATCTCGGAGGGCTGAGATGGATTTGAGGACAGCTGGGAAAGCAAAATTATCAGGTGGGGTTCCTGAAGTTGTCATTTCGATGTAAGTCCAAATGGCTTCTTGAAAAAGACCAGATCGAGTTTGAGATCGGAGTTTGTCGATCCATGAGGAAGTGGGCTTTGATTCGTGTCTGGATTTTGGATTTGTGGTGGTGGTGGTGGTGGTGGTGATTGGAGGAGGTGGTTTTAGGGTTTGTTTATGAATGGTGGGGTGTTGTGGAGTTTGGCGGGAAGAGAATGTGTGGGAAGGGAGGGGAAGAGAGGTTGGAGAGAGTATTGATTGAGTTGTTGATGACATTTGGTTAGTTAGTTAGTTAGTTATGGTAGTTGGGGCTGTAGTTATAGTTCGTTTATAAGTTTTGGTGATGACTGATGAGTTGGAACGTACGGTGGTGTTTTGGTGTATTTCATGTTTCTAACTGATGATAAGAAGAGGACTTTTCGATATTTGGGTCATGTTAATGCGAGCTCTACAAAATTTTTTAGATCCATTTTTTTACACTCCACTTACACCTGTTTGTGGGAATCATATGGTGTTCGTTTGATGATTCCCTCTTTATGTAGATTAGTCTCAACTCTTAGATTATCTCTTTATAAATAATAAATGCAAATAAAAAAAACACATGCAACACAAGCACATAACACAGGACTTGTAATAATATTCCAAGGACACCGAAGGAACCTTTTGTCCTGATGGTGGTCTACAACAAAAAGAAAATTTTCTCATGTCAACAAAATAGCATTTTAAGAACCGATTTGAGGTCAGATGCAATCATTTGATCTCACACTTATGGCCAACAACACATGGGTCTTTGGCCTAATTGTTGTGCACTTCTTTTTTCATTTGAGAGGTCTTGGGATCAAAACTCTTACATGTAGTTTGACATTAGTTTGTCCCATGTAATGTTCCCTAGCTATTAGGTGTTAGTTAGGATAGCTCTTCAGTGTCGGTTCTATTACTAGATCAGAGTGAGTCAGACATATTTAACAGTGTCTTTGCCCTCTCACACATCTTTCATGGTGTATCTTTTATCTTAATAAATACGTATCTACAATAGACCCCTACTTCAAAAAAAAAAAAAAAATGGCAAACAAAAATTAATCCATGGAATCTGAGATAATTGAATCCAAGACTCACAAACAAACGAGAGCCGGCATATTCTTTACACCCCAAATAATCCCCGTGACCATCTGTTGTTGGTTTCTTTTTTCTAGTGTTTCTCGAGCTACAAACATTAAACAAACCACGCGGGACCCACACCATAAGATTTCATTTCTCAAAGAAGTTATTTGTTCTTGATGCGAGTCTACTTGTTCTGCGGGTCAATAAAACCCACCATATGATCCGTCAAAACAATAAAATGGTGAGTTTGACTATTATTGACCCCACTTATTGACCATTAACATTCCTCAGCACTCACATATTGTTGACCCACTTTACATGTGGGTTAACAAGATCCCACTCTCTCGATATTTCGACTTCGTTATTACAGTAGCGGATCTAATAAAAGAAGCGACGATTTGCTGTTTCAGTAAGAAACCTTTCCATCGATTCAAGACTTTTTGTTGAAGCACAGAAGAAGAAGAAGAAGAGAGAGAAAGAAGAGAGAGGAGAGAGAAACAAAAATGGGGGAAGATCCACAGCGTCTAAAGAAGGTCGCAGCGGCCTCATACGATTACGAGAACGACTCAAGATGGGCAGATTACTGGTCCAACATACTCATCCCACCTCATATGGCTTCTCGCTCTGACGTTGTTGATCACTACAAGCGGAAATTCTATCAGCGTTACATCGTTAAGTCAATCAAATTTACCAAACCCTTGTTCCCCTTTTCTTGGTTTTTTGTTTTCAATTTTATTGAATTTGGTAAATTATAGTGGGTTTCATGGAATTAGAACTGAAACTGAATGAATCTCATTTGATTATTTATTTGTTTGTTTGTTCTTTCTAGTCTAACAGTGGAGATTTTCATTGCTTTATTTTGTTTTTGTTTTTGTCTAATCTGTGATTTGAATTGCTTCTTTGCCTTGGATTTTATGCAAATTAAAGATTGAAACCCTTAATCTCATCTGGGTTTTGACCTTGATTTTTTACAACTCTGTTCTTTGAATCGATCAAAGCAAAACAAAAACAAAAAAAAGACAAGAAAAAAGAAAAAGAAAAAAGAAAGGTGTGATCTTTTGAATGTTGTAATTTTTCTTTTGTCATCCATTTTGTGGTAATTTGGATGAAATCCATTAGGGGTTTATCATTTATTACTACTCTTGGCAGGGGTTTCTGAAGAGAATAGAAAAAAAGAAGAAGAATGTTTAGTTTTTTTCTTCTACTTTTGTATGACTGATTGTTTTACTTGGTGTCCTAAAGCTTTGTAAGATTTCTGTTTTAGGCATAAGGTTTTATGTTTAGAGGGTTGTAATTTTACTACGAAATATGTTACTCTGGGTTGTAAATCTGTGGTTGAATCAGGGAACAGATAGAGGGGTTGGGATTTAGACTTCTGTAAATTCTTTTTTTTATATTGCAGGCATTTCTATTTTATCATTTTGTATCGATAATCAATGTGAATGCTTAATTACATATAATTTGAATGAACAGGATCCTGACTTCGTGGTTGAAGCAATGTCTTCTGGCAGTTCTTCTCAATCATCAAGACCGTCGTCTACCACATCACGACCTGCAGCTGCACAAGCACGGGAACAGAACACAGGTAAAAAGAAGTTTCTCACAGATGTCATTCTTTTAATGCTTATGTTCTACACCAAGAGATTTGATGTAGTTTCATAAATTACATAATCGCATTAAGATCTGGTAAGCAGTTCTTTTTTGGTGTTTAATTTTGAAATCTGTTATCTGTATTAATTTAGCTGAAATTTGTTGTTTAGGGTCAAGTACTAGAAATTCAGGGGCATCCACAACACCAGCTGCTAATCCAAGTTCTCTGCGCTTGGACCGACAGACCATACAGTTTGCTGTCAATGCTTGGGTATAAAAAACTACTTATTTCTGTAATTCTACACTACCATTAAACCTTAGTCAGCTATCCTATTTGAAACTGCACTTGACTAATATATCATATTATTTAATAAATCTTTTAGTATGTGTTTGCTTGTCCCTGTTGATAATTTGAAGTATTGATGAATAGTTTTTCTTATTTAGCCGCCATAGTTTGATAAATAATCACAAAATTATTCATGATAAAATTGGAACTTATACTGTTCAAGCTACATTTGCTTTGATGTCCATCATGATACTGGTACTGGTAGTTTACATGCTCATCTGTAGAAAAGAGTGTAGTTGCTGTTTTGATTTTCATTTTCTATACAATGTTAAGTATTTTACAAGATGTGGATCCATTGCCTGGACAAATAATTCCCACTTTCTTACATGCTCTATGTTAGGAGATGGTCCAAGGGTTGATTTTTTTATGAGGATGATCTCTTCACCTTATAGATCATCATATCCAAACTTCAGCTCATCCTAAACCTTCTAACCCCAACAAATCAGCCCTTAGAATCTGAAAAATTTGAGGCGTCATTTTTCCATTAATCTGCGACAAACTTTTGATGGAGTTAGAAGTTTAGAATAGGTTTATTTCTGGATATAATGATTTACATAGTGAAAAGAACATCTTAACCAGAAATCAGCCTTGGATCATCTCCATGTGGGCCCTACAGGAGCGTGTAGAAAGTTGCATTATTTTATCATGGTTATGGATCCCTCCTCTTTTTACAATATTTGGTTTTATAATTATTTTATGGAAAAAGTAAAGCTTCAAGAATGGTACATATGTTCATCTTGGGCCTCTATGATAGTGCTATTTGCCTATCAATTCTATACTGTTACTTGGAAAGTTTTCAAGAGAATGGAAGATTTTAAAAACAAAAGCACAGCCATACCATTGGTGGAGCTTTATGGTTGAATATCACTTCTGTTTATATCTCTGCAGTAGTAGTTACTCAACTTCAGGTGTCTAGATATTGGAAACATACCTTATTTTGATTAGGTGTCTTGGATGTGGAGACCTAGAAGTAGCAGTATGCAGTAGGTGTAGGAAACAGGTATCATTTAGAGTTGCATCTCGGGATTGCAAAACTCGAAGCTTCTCCTTTTGACTCCTGTGAATTCCATTTTATTTTGTTGGAAGTACAGTTCTAAGGGTTTGTATCCTACAGAGGATGATGTTCTGAGTAATATTTGGATATTTTCCCCTTTTAGTCAAACTCTAATGCCCTATTTTCATTTTCACTGCTTCTTTGAAATATTCTTGTACCCAACTCGGGAGTTAATTTACTCTATATAGTTCATACCTTTTGTTCTTATTAAGGTAATACCTTGTTGTCTGATATGAGTAACCTTTGCGTAGTATTATTTTTCCATTTTCTATGCCAGTTGTTACTTGGGATAACATAATGGCCAGACCATGGACTTGTTTTCTGCTGAAGATACACATCCATATTATCTTCTTTGTGAATTCCTACTTGGAAAGTTTGCGTTTTCTAAATTATGTGCTGGAACCTATCAACTCACATTGGAGGCTTTTGAATTGCTGTTTGTTTTTATTTGTTGCCTGTCCATACCGAACATAAGTTATCAAATCCTTGCATAGTCTTTTACTCTGGTTCAAGTCAAGAATATGCCAGTTAGAATAAAACATCTGCAAGAGAGAAAACGCTCTTTACTGCAATGACATTGAGTTCATCAGTAAGGGTAGATCTAATTTGAAGCATGCAAAAATGAGAAGTAAAAGTAAGCTTGGGCAAAACTTTATAACTAAAATGAAGCTTAGCAAATATTTTAATTTACACACTAGCAAAGAGATCTATTGCATAGTTCTCAAGAATTGCAATTTTTCAATTTGGATAAGGCTAATATTGCAAACTCAAAATAGCATCTAAGCGATTAGTTTTCAAGTTTCTGTAGTGCGCGTTGAGTTTTGTTATACATCATCTGCCACTAACAACACTTACTGCCTTACTGGCAACTGACTGTATCAATGGATTTAGAAAGCAAACAATGAATTGAAGTCTTGGTGTTTCTTTTGCTTTTCTTTCAATATTTGTCTTTATATCACTTCAATATGCTTGGTCTCTTGCAGGTGTTTATCGTGGCAGTGCTGGCAATCTTTCCAATCACACCTAGAAATCTTTCAAATAAAGCATATCGACTGGCATTTATGGGAACCTCATGTTCCTCTTTGTATTCTTTATACTTGCTCTATGGGGTAATCTTACTATAAGAAGTTTCAAACCTATACCAGTTTCATGCTCTTCAAATTCTTCAGTATTTTATATTTCAATATCCTTCTTGCATTAACCAATTATGTCTTGTTTCAGAAACCTAGGGCATGGAATCTACAAGCTGTCCAAGTATGGTTGCAGTCAGTACTTGCAACCAAGGATTTTATCTACTTCATTTACTGCCTTACCTTTGTGACCTCCCAGCTTTACATGAAATGTAAGCACCACTTATCCTCTGATTGTTTTGGTTATGCTTTGATTCCTTTTTTTTTTTATATATTAATAAGTTTACTTAAATTCTACCTTTCCCTATCTCATCTAATATCTTCAATCGTTAAATTTCATGGCAGTTGCTTTAATACCTGTGCTCTGCCGATCACTTGAACATGTGGCAAAGTTCCTAAGGCGCAATTTTAGCCGTTCTTCCTTGTATAGGTAAATTAATTGCAGCGAAGCCTACTTTCCATTGAATGAGCTCTTCCTAGTTTTACCTACTGTAATAATAGCAACCAAAATTCATATAATCATTTATTAAAACCCATCGACTTTACAATGTATTGGATACCATTTTTTTCCTGCTAGAAGATAGAGGATGATGTTTAATGTTTTAAGATCTTATTTTTCCATTACTTACGACAAAATGGTGTTTTTTGCAACTTGTTCATATGGGAATGCATTCGACCTGAAGTTCTTTATATGGTCAACATCTGGTATTTCTTTCTGAGTCGTCCCTGTTACTAAGCTCGAGTTTGCTTATTTTTATTTTCTCATGCATATGACTTGGATAGATTTTGCAATCTACCTTTTAACAATGTGGCATCTCTCAGATTAGGATTATAGCCCACAAAGAGGTTACTGGTAGTTTTACTTCTATTTATCCTATGAATTTTTGTCATAACAATGAAGTTGGAAGTGGTTTTCCTATTATTGCTGGTGTTGGTGTTGTTATGTTCTGCTGAAAGTTTGATATTGATATTGATGTGGTTTTGGTCCACTCGCCCATCATCCCATACAATGCATGGTCGAAATTGCAGCAAACTTCAGTTTTTTCTTTCTTTCTTTTTTTTTTCTTCCTCCTTCCTCCTCCCTCTTTGTTTTGTTTTGTTGTTTTTTGTGGTTAACGTTTTAGAATTTGGATGTTAGTACTGTTTCATAGTTGCGACATTTAGTAGTTCCTTGATCTATCAACTTTTAATGTTAGGCAGTATCTATCTCCTAGTTTAGTTGCTATTTTATCTGGTTAACAGTAGTTTCTATTTTCTGTTTTAGGAGAATTAGGGTTCAATTATAAGTGAAACTAATCGACTGCCTAGTCCTCTATTCTAGGGTGTTCCTTGTTCTATTTTATTTACGTGAATAAAGATTCCGTGGCTGCTAAAACAATTAGTTTGTTCTGCCGAGATCATAATGTTGGTGACTTGGTATTCGTTCCAAACTTAGGCCATCTGTAGAGATAGAGTGGTTTCATCTCACAATCTTCTCCTTAGTTTCTCCCTTTATGTTTTTCTCTTTTAGTTTTCTTTTACCGATCTCATACTATCACAACGGCACAAATATGTGTCGGTGATAAAAATAGAGTTGGAGAACACGTCCAACTCAAACACTACCACCACTACTAGTCCATCTAAATGATACATCTCTGTTAGAAGGCTACCTGCTGGTACAAACATATGAACCCAAACATATATTAAGGTAGGATCTGTTTGCATCAGTTTCCATTTTGTGTGCCTATTTTATAGGTGGACGACTTGGGGGTTCTACGGTACTTATATAAGTTGATCATAGTGTATATCTTATATCTGTTATAGAAGTTACATTAAAGCGGAGCCGTTTTGTATGCTTTGAAAAGTTTTCAGGTGCAAGACAACCTTGGTAGTTTTGTGCAAATTAGCAATACATTTGAAAGGTTCATGTTTGTGGAGGCAATAATCAAGGGTATGGGTGTTTGGTGGTTACCTCACAGGCTCACCTTGTCATTACAACCTCCTCCTGAAGTTCATTTTGTTGCTTTCTGTTTGCTCTCTATTAACCAAACTAAGCCACTGATGTGTTTCCCTTTTTAGTTATTTATTTATTTTTTATCTCAACTGCTCT
The DNA here is from genome assembly GCA_002174775.1 of Macleaya cordata. Taxonomy (NCBI): domain Eukaryota; kingdom Viridiplantae; phylum Streptophyta; class Magnoliopsida; order Ranunculales; family Papaveraceae; genus Macleaya; species Macleaya cordata. The sequence goes on from MVGT01002451.1 coordinate 35,043, forward strand.
TCAAGCTCTTTTCTTTCTTTGCATCTACTTTCTCTATGTTATTGTTATCTTTTTGGTGTTGAACCCAACTACCCTATGAAATGATACGTGTAAACTCAAAAGGTATCAGTGCTTTGTTTGAACAGGAAGTACTTGGATGAGGCTTGTTTGTGGGTGGAATCTAACACAACTACCCTTGGCATACTGACATCTCATGCGGAGATTGGAGTGGGCTTCCTCCTCATTATTTCACTATTCTCGTGAGTTTCCTGATACTTTCCCTTATTTTCCTTCTCGATCTCATGAACAGGCATTCAGATTTCAATTTTGTGGATTCAGGTGGCAGCGCAACATTATACAAACGTTCATGTACTGGCAGGTTTGTTTCTCCTCTCTATCTGGATTAAGTACTTCCATAATTTGTTGGATCACCTATTTGTTACTTTTTAGTTAGAGAAAGAAAAAGAGTATGAAGTTAATATATATATATAGAGTCCGGATCGGCTTACAGCCTTATACGTACAGGTTACGTGTACAGGCTCTTGTGGGGCCCACATGAGGCTGATCTAGGGTCTAATTTTTTGTGAGAATGTTCTCTTCATCAAGTAGATCATCTTCTCCAAAAATAAGTTCATTCTAAAACTTCAAACCCCATAAAAAATTGACTCATTTTTTCATCGTTCATTTTTCACCGTTAATTTTTAATCAACTTCCAATCAATTGTTGATGGGGCTAGAAGTTTTAGAATGGACTGATTTTTTGTAAAGATGATCCACTTGGTGGGGAGAACATCCTCATAAAAATTCAGCCCTTAGATCAACTTCATGTGGGCCCCACATGAACCTGTACATATAAGACTGTAAGCCGATCCATTCTCATATATATATATATATATATATGAGAGTTCGTATTGTAGCCTCTATAACCAACACATGCCTACCTACGGGCTTTAGCTCTCAATTTCAGTATCCACTCTCCTGGAATAAATTTGAAATATGGACTAATCATCCCTCCTTTTCCTCTTGAAAAATTCTCTTGCAGGTATTGAAGTTCATGTACCGTGCTCCTGTAACCTCTGGCTACCATCAAAGTGCATGGGCCAAGATCGGTCGGACTATTAACCCACTTGTCACCCGCTATGCCCCGTTCTTGAACACTCCAATATCAGCTGCTCAGAGATGGTGGTTGAGGTAAAACAACACCAAAGAGAGGAACAGATAAAGGAAAGAGGATCAAACAAACCACATGGGATTAACTTTTCACACGGGAATCTCTTTTTGGAAAGGTTGATTTTTCTGATTAGATCATGCAACCATTTTAATTAATTAGACAACTGAACACCTTTACAATTTAAAAATCTGTTATTGCTTTTGCTTTTCTTTCCATGTTGTCTCCCACTCATGCACTTATGGGTCAGTTAAAGGAGAGTATACCTACTTATTTTACTTTCATGGAGGCTATACTTCCTCAATATAAACTACTCTTTTCTGAGACTATTTGATGTAAGAAAGATAGAGAGAGAGATGGCAACAACAGCTTTGCCTGATCAGCCGGAGCAACAGCAACCAGCAATCTATCCACAGGCAGCAGTATCATTAGCTAGTGCTAGTGGTGGTGCTTGGCGTAGTTCAGGATCGATTGGACCATTTTTTGCTGTAATGGCCGTGCTTACGGTTCTGACAGTGTTGTCATGTTTGTTGAGTCGGATCTGTTCACGTAGAGCATCGGCACCTCCACTTGATATAAGGTATGGAGATTGTATTTGGTGGTTGCAGAGGAAGTGTAGTCGATGCATATCTTCTCATGACTTTGATGTTGAAGTCGGAACAAAGGTGGTGGCGAGGAAGGAAATCAACAATGGAAAATCACAAGGTAGTACTGAGATAGCTGCTGCTTCTTCCCCTCCACCTTCAACTTGAAAACTGCCTGATCTTTTTTGTCTCTGCAAGTTTGAGCTGTATAGATGATGAACTCTCATGTAGAACACTGATTTGGTTGTGATCTATATCAAGTTGTGTTGATTTGACTCTTAATGAAGAAGAGTTAGCAATCCTTTTATGTCTTGTTAATATTTGTGCTAGCCTAGTTGAACTGAGATATTGTATCGCAGGCTTACTGTATAAATGCTATCCGTGCCTCCGATGCTACGGGTCCATGGATCGCATCACTTGTGATCCATTCCTTGTGATGTATATGCAGTATGTGTGGGTATACATAAGGTAGGCTTAGTTTAGTTGCGTACAACATCATGAAATTCAAGCCTGAGAAGTGTTAAGAGTAGGGAGCTTGGGTACTGATTTTTTGCCCATTTTATTCACTGATCTTGAAACTGCAGTATAGATCATCATCTGAACTCCAAAAAACAAAAAAAAATTATCATCATTTTTTCTTTTGGGAACCAGGGATTCACCCATCTTGACTTTTCATCACCTTCTTCACTTTCTCTCTCTCTCTCTCTCTTTGTCAGGATGATTTTTTTTTTTTTTTGTTTTTTGTTTTTATCATCCTTGACTTCAAGGATAGAAAAGAGTCGTTTCACTGGTCTTCGACGAGGATTCTTTATAACTTGTAGGTATGAATGGTTGGTTACTTTTCCAACGCGTTGTTGGATCAGTCTTTACTTTTGTAAATCGATTGAGTCGTGTCATAGTGTCATGCACTACAAAAGGAAAAATTGACCCCCCGATTTTTGTAGTCCTTTAATCATTTCAAGCTTGGGCGCAACAACGTGTAAGAGTAAGGCCGTGTTTGTTTTTCTAAGGTGTCTGAAACTGATTCATCTTCATCTTAATCTAATTCCTCTGAATTTTTTTAGATAAAATATGTTTATTTTTTTTTAATCTGAATTATTTTGCTAATTTAATTGTTTACATTTTTGCCCCTGTTTAAATTAGTTCCCTTAACATTTTGTATGAATCTTCTTTCTTTGCGACATCTCAGGAGAAAAAAAATTTGAAGATCACATAAAAAACAAAAAAGTTTTGAAGATCACATAAAAAACAAAAAAGTTTTGAAGATCACATAACAAAATAATCAAAGATCTCAGGAGAAAAAAAATCAAAGATTACAAAAAAAAAATCACCACAATCAAAGAGCATAGAAAAGAAAATAATAAGATCACCAAAAAAAAAATTTGTAGCTTTAAAAAAAAGGACCTCTCAGAAAAAAAATGCAGATCGTAGATCTCATATCTGATAGAAGGAAACCCTAAACCAGAAAAAAATTTCAATCACAGAACAATAAAAATAATAAATCAATTTCGAATCATATAAAAATCAATCTCAGAACACAAATTACAAACAAATTAATAGCAGGAAAAAAATCATTATCAGATCTCAAAAGAAGAGACCTTAAACCAAAAGAAAAATATCGAGGTCAGAGAGAGCCTAAACCTGATCGATTGATCTCATATATATCTGCAGAGGTCAATCTTAGATTTGGCTCATATATATCTGGAAAGGTCAATCTCGGATTTGGAACTGGTATCTTATTCGTGATCCAGATCGCTCATCAAGACGAGATAGAACAATATTGTAGACACCCTAATTTTGCCCACCTTCATTTATGGAATACTTTGAGATTCTCATTGATCTCCCACAAAAATAACCCTAAAAGGAGTTCAAAATCAAGCAAAAAATAGCCCAAAACCAAAGCTCAAAACTAGCTTAAAACCTCACCCAAATTAAGCCCAAAAATGGCCCAAAGTCATTAAAAAAAAAACAAAGCTCAAAAAATAGCTCAAAACAGGCCCAAATGGCCCATTTGAGCTATTTAACCCATATTTTCTTTTCTTTTTCTTTACTTTCCTTGCACTCCACTCTTTCTAATTCTTCAAATTAATCCCTTTCACACTACAAACCACCTCCTTACTATTCTTGGTGAAAGGCTATAAATAGAGCCTTCCACCCCACCCATAAGGAGGAGAAGAAGAAGAGAGAAAAGGGAGAGGAAGGAGGAGAATACTTGAAGAGAAAATTCTTGAGAGGAGAAGCCAATCTTGATAGAAGAATTTTTGAAGAGAAAGCAACTCATCAACAAAGGAGATGAAGCCTTTGAAGACTTGAAGAACAAAGAAGAGACTAAGACTTAGAAGATTTCTTTTTTTGGACTTAAGTGTCAACCATCTCTTCCAACATCTAAAGCTTTACCTATTCTAGTCACAACACTCTTATAAAATTTAGGAGTGGTGTGTCCTTTTGGGTTAGAGATTTTTTAGAGATCTCTTTCAAAATTTTAAGGGATTGTAAACACAAGAAGAAGCTCTTCCAATTTTTAGTCTCAACACTCTTATTAAGTTAGGAGTGATGTGACCTTCTTTTGGCTAAGAGACTTCAAGTGTCAAGTCTTCATTCAAGTGATTCAATTGGACAAGGTATAGAAATTTTCTAAACTTAGCTAAATTTCAAGATGATCTAAATTAGATTGTCTTGAAAACCCTAATACTTATGGTAATTTCAAGATGTAAATATTATCCATATATTTATATATATATTGTTCCAAAGTGAACATTCTTTCCTTATATCTATCTTCATTTACATTTCATGCAATTTACTTTTAA